>JAYMTP010004584.1:0-14702 GCA_036897365.1 Geranium brycei
TCTCTCACTCTCTCTTTTGTTTTTAGATTAATTGCTGTTGGATTTGAACTGTATTTTGTGTAATAATAATTAAGGGCTGTATTCATAGATATGGTGCTGGTGCTTAGAAGAAGATGTGTATATTAATAAACTAATTAGTTAAAATAGAAATAATATATGTTTCTGGAATCTTCTTGTGGAAATGGAATTGGTAATGATAAGAAGTTTCAGAACCATCCTTGAGGTAGGAGATGGCTCTGACTGGATCAGGAAGAGGAATGGGGGGAGGGAGAGTACATCATGTGGGTCCCACTTTCTAATTATTGGCCACTCTTGATAGTGTGATGAGAAACGCTGGGCGTTGATAAAAATTTTCACGAAACAGAATTAGTTAGAATTTGACGGAATTTAATGTCTCTGACCCAGTTGGGTTGAGTCGTGTCGGAATTAGAATTCTCATGTTACACTCTATTAGTGTTTTGAGAACTAACCGCTGATAAGCCTTTTCACGAACCGAATTTATTAGAATTTGACAGAATTCAATGCCTTCAGCCCAGTTGAGTTTGAGTCAAAATTAAAATTCTCATATGACCACTCTCATAGGCATCATCCGTG
This sequence comes from Geranium brycei, assembly GCA_036897365.1. Lineage (NCBI taxonomy): Eukaryota > Viridiplantae > Streptophyta > Magnoliopsida > Geraniales > Geraniaceae > Geranium > Geranium brycei. The sequence goes on from JAYMTP010004584.1 coordinate 595, forward strand.
TTTTGAGCAACGCCTGATGTAGATAACACTTTCCAAGACTAGTTTATGATTGATTGAATCGTGTTAATAACAAAATTATAAAAAATGTAATCCAGAACTAATCTTATGAAATTCAATGTATTAGACCCAGATGAATTGAGTCGTGTTCGATATATAAATAATGTTTTTATATGTATTTTAAATAATAATATTATGTCTTGAAGGATGGTGAGAGTGGAATGTGTGATTTGCATTGTGATAGAGAGGTAATTAGTAAATAATTAACAAAGTATTAGTAATAAAGAGAAAATAAGAAATTAGGTACAATATGACTTGATGACTTGATGAGGAGGGGGTGTGAGGGTGGAAATGTGGAATATGAGAAAAAACATATGATAATTATGAAAAGTGGTGAGAATGTGACAGTTGATTAATTAATTAATTAAAGAAGTCCAACTTGGAGGATTGCCAATAAAAGCATTGTCTTAATACAAGATGGCATCCTAATTATGGCAAAATAGAATGATGGGAATCTTTGCTATCCACCACATCAGTCATAATAATTACTAAATATTTTTATTTTGATGTCCTTAATTCAATTAAAATAAAATATAATATAATAATTTTATGTGATAAAGATAGTCGATGTAAATTTAAATTTGTTAATTGAGATCGATTCAGATCATTCACACCTAATCATTATATCCAAAAAATGTCAAAGTAGTGTTACATAATTTTGTAGAGATCGAATCGAGACCACGCGAATAAAACTCGTTACCGTCTCTCAACAAGCAAAAGCATGTAACAAGAACAACAAAAAAGTTATTACGAGCTTAAATTCAAGACAATACCACACCGATAATGTAATTTGAGAAAAAAAATACTCTCGTGAGATTCGACCTTCTTCATGTTCTTTTTAACGAGTTTCCATCCCACAATTTCTTTACTGGAACTGAGAGTAGTGTTGTAAATGGTGGTCGTCATGACCGTCATGGCCCTGAAAATCACACGGGCGCAACGCTGTGGCGTCGGCGTTTTGAGTCGATTTTGTACTGCTTTAGAATGATTTTAGACCAATTTGAGCCGTATCTGTCCAAACTAATTAATTTTTTATAATAAAATTGAAAATATTATAACTCGTAGCATAATATGTATTTTTATTACATACATAAATTAGTTTTATGTTAAAAAAGATTAAAAAAAATACAAAAATAAAAATGAAAATGAAAATTCGCCATGACCTTAAAAGTTTTTATTCACTATCATATCGTCCTGCAACATTTACAACCTTGACTGAAAATATGAGAGTAAAACTGCTTAGAATATAACAACAATAAAAATAAAAATGGGAGTGAAATAAATAGCTCCTTTGAACTTGGAAAAGACATGTTAGTTTGGTAATGAAAGATGACACAAAGAGCAACAACCACATTCTCCCAATCCCATTGGATGGGTGCTTACATGGCATACATGCACTGGCAATCATTCACCATGTCCCACACTTCCATTGGCTGGTTGGTTCTCATTATTTTATTATCTTAGATATTTTTGTATTTTAATTCTTTTAAATATTACTTATTGACTTTTTTACTTGGTGGGTATTCAATAGGTAAATTTGAGTTGAATTTAAACAGAAAGTTCAATTTGAGCAAATATGTCAATGATTGATAAATTCATTGGTTGTTTCTTTAATATTTAGTTGGTTATATATAAGTTATTTAATATATTAAAATATATTTTATATTGAAAATTAGACGAGTTAAATTAAGTCGTGTCAAATTTAAGTTTATTTATGTATGTTCGTCCTAGCCTAAACTTATTCGAACCAAGTCGAGCCCTAACAAATTCAAACTCAATTCTACTCGTTCACTCCTAATATGTATTGTCAGTCCACACGTAAAAATTTAGTATACACACAAGTTACACGTTAGAATGACGACATGGCTGGTTCGAGACGAATTTATTAATTTCATCCCCTCTTATGACGAACAGGGAATACCAAATACCCATTAAATTTTGTAAAGTTTTTCATTCAATTGACTTATGTGTATAGGGTTGTTTACAGTTTGGTTTTGAGTTGATTAAGTTTGAAACCAATAAAAATCAAAACGAGCTAATGGAAATCTGCTCAATTTGATTTTAAACATATCAAATTTTAGTTCAATTTCAATCGATTTGTATGAACCGAATTTTACGAAATTCTCACATTTCGGCTCGTTTTGGCTTATTGTTTGATCTACCAATTTTCAGTTGGATTATCTTTTAACCTGTTTTCACAAAATTCTCACATTTTGAGCCAGATTTATTATTTCATTTATCTTTTGTTGGCCAATATTTTTAGGTTCAATAAAATATATATTGATGACACAAAAGTTAAAATGAGTCGCATGTCTAAATTAATTTTGAGGTTGGGTTATTTTTAAAGTAGGTTCAGTCTTGTTATTTTTAGGCAATCCTATGTGCGAACTACGTGGGTAAAAATGAGACAATTTTTAAATCTTTAATTTGGACATATGTGCAATACTTATTGAATAAAAAAGATTTAACAATCCAAAAGAAACCATAGTGATGCAGTTAAGCCTCCCCTAGATAATCAAAGCAAATAGCTCACATCACTTGGGAAAAGTTGAGGAAAACACTATTCAACAAAGAAAAACAATAACAACAGCATCATCATCATCATCATCAACATGTGCTCTTCTGAAACTGAGTTGGTGCATACACTTGTTGCTTTCAACACAAGATATGCAACAAAATTTCACATGATGAAAAACCAAAACTCTCTGCTTATTCTATTTACTAAAAGAATAATTTCTCATTTCTGCAGCAAAATGAATATCTAAGAGAATGAACAAAACCAAACCTGTTCACAGATCTCCAATTCATGTTTCCAATCCTAACCCTAATTCATTTTTCGCCTCCAAATCGCTATAATCCGCCCCAGTTCATGAATTTCTTGACCCCATCGTACAGAACCAAAATGGCGGCCGCGCCAGTGCTCCTGAACATGTTCGAGACTGCTCCTCGATAAAAAGAGCCCACGCCTTCTCGTTTATAAATCTTCCGCCAGCAATCCAACGTGTTGTGGTACATCGGCCGCTCCATGCCAGATTGCATCATCATTCGCCTTCTGACAGTGTCGAGCGGATATGACAATAACCCAGCCGACGTCGTAACCGCCTGAGCCACCACCCAGCGCTTCCACAGGGCGAGTTCCAGTTTGGACTCTGCTGAGAGCCGCTCCTTGATCGTGTCGAACCCTCCGAAGTAGAGGCCGCGGTGGACGACCATTCCCTGGAGGGAGGCGGGGAGGCCCCGGTAGACCCCGCGGATCCCGTCTTTGTTTCGGATAGTGGTGAGGAAATGGTAGATGCCTTGGAACTGGCGGACCTCTTTTCTGCCGATGTCTGCGGCCAGGCGGGTGTGTGCGATGTCAAGGGGGTAGATTAGGACTAGCGTCGTGCAGCCGGCTGTGGCCCCAGCGATGAAATTGGCGGGTGCTCCTGATAGAGGATGGCCTTCTCGGAAGTGATCACCTCTGATAATGTTTCTGTAAAGATCCTGAAAAATGGAGAAAAACACTGATTTAAAACAAAATCAACAAAACTCTCATTCAACAATCAAGCAATTACCGGTCACTTTTTACAGACACATCCTTTCGGAGCTCTTAACCGTTACATGTTCTAACCATGTGATAAGAATTTTTACAAACATAAAAAACAAGAATCACACCTGATTAAATTACCACAAGGGTGCTCCAAAATTTTCAAATCACGCTCTCCCTTAACAAACCTATCTTTTCTTCAACCATGTTGATGACTCCTAGAGCTATACAATGTTTTACCCCTCTTATGTTCAAATTGTGAAATAACCTTTTTCTCAATACATACATTTTATCAAACATTTAATATGTATATAATGCAAAACTATTACAAGTGTTTCTAATATACACAGCTTTATCTCTAAAAGAAGTACGTTCTCAGCAACGACAATGCCATCTTTTCACAAGTCTTAGCAGTTTACTTGATTTTAAGAAGTGACGGAATATTCATCCACGCGAAGTTTATACAATATGTCACGAGAATAATTCTAAGTTCTAAAGGCATTGAGAATAATAAGGAAATCCATTTATCTCACATGTAAGACTACAATACAATAAAAATTATGCCAACCAACTCCATTGAATCAACTCGATTCACTGAGCAACTAATTGCTTTACTAGCAAACCATACCCAAACACTGCAATTACTTGCACACGACAGAGAGTTGTAAACAACCTAGCAATTGTCCAAAATATCAATTTTGGCCTATTGCCTACTTACATATTAACATCCTCAAGCAACCACTTCATATGCAAAAACAATCACTACCCACAAACCAATATCAAAGGCCATTTCTCATTTAACTATTAGATGAACTCACAAGAACAACAAACTAAACATTCATACGCAGATAACATGGATACTTGAAATAACAAGCAATAACACGAAATGCATAAATCACCACAACATCAAAAACCAAAATGCCATGAACAATCGTCTAAGATATTGATTCAAGCTCGGTCTATGGACTATGGCCTACTCACACATTAACATCCTTAAGCAACCACTCCATATGCTGAAACAATCACTACCCACAAAACAAAATCAAATGACATTCCTCCTTTCAATATTTGATGAACTCACAAATCACAAGAACAACAAACTCAACATTCATATGCGCGTAACATGTATACTTGAAACAAACAAGCAATAACACGAAAACACATAAATCACCACGACATCAAAAACCAAAATGCCATGAACAATCGTCCAAGATATTGATTAAAGTTCATTCTATAGACTGTTGCTTACTCACACATCATGTCCTCTAACAACCACTCCATATGCAAGAACAATCACTACCCACAAACCAAAACCAAATGCCATTCCTCCTTCCACTATTTGATGAACTTACGAGTCACAAGAACAACAAACTCAACATTCATATGCACATAACATGGATACTAGAAACAAACAAGCAATAACACGAAAACGCATAAATCACCACAACATCAAAAACCAAAATGCCATGAACAATCGATTCAAGTTCATTCCATGGACTATTGCGTACTCACACATCAACATCCTCTAACAATCACTACCCACAAACCAAAATCATACCCCGTTCCTCATTTAGTCATTACATTTCACTATTAGACAAACTCACAAGAACAGCAAACTCAACATTCATATGCATATATGATATAACATGGATACTTAAAACAAACAATCAATAACACAGAAACCCAAAAATCACCACAACACCAAAAACACCATGAAACTTCTATCATACCTTGAGAGAGAAATTGAGGGCAACAGAAGGGTAGTATCGGATCACACTGCTCCCATTGCCTCTCCACAGAGACAAGAGACCATCCTCCCTGACTGTACGCACAATACAATCCACCATCCCTCTGAATCTCTGCCGACCGCCATGGACGATGGCCAGATTGCTCTCCTGGGTCTGAAGCAACAGCTTTGCCCTCTCGATCGGAGCCACGATCGTGTGCACCAAACCTCCCATTATCGCTCCCGCCATCAGATCCCGGTGAAAATTCGTCCTCCAGACGTACCTCGGCACCGACCCGCCGGCGCCGATTCTTGGGTCGTCCTCGTCTTTGCTCATTCTCATCTCCACGCCCCGAGACTCGCCGATTTCGCTCTAGAGCACAAGCTTCGTCGCAAATCGCCATCGACCCATCTCTCGCCCTAAATCGCTAAAACCCTAAAACCTTGAAAAAATGAGAATCGGGAACGACCCAGAAGCGATTTCGCGTCCAAAACGACGAATCTGGATTCGTGGAATCGTGACTAGTCAATGGGTTTCGTAAAATCAACCCAGTTTCTCAAATTGTTCTTCTTCGTTCTCGCTCTCTCTCTCTCTCTCTGTTTACTTGTTCGTTTTCTGAGAGTTGCGACGATTCGCGCTACGCGGTTCGTGTTCCGATCTGAGATTTGACGCCGATCAGCGACCCGTCGCAGCGTTCCCTCCGGAGACGCATCAAAATCGAATCACCATTTATATAAAAATGCGATCTTTTTCTCGCTGGAGGCTTTTTGAGTCAAGTACACATAAGATGTGGAGATAAACATGAAGCCATTTTCTTTATCTCATTCCACGTTTTGTGTTTATCTGAAATAAATAATGATTATGCCTCTCTCTCCTCCAATTCTCAAGGTAGGTTGAATTAGGGTTAGGTGGCCTTGTGCACATAATTAGGGTAGGTCCCTTTCATTTTTATATGGAATATATATGGGCTGAAGAGGCGAACTTGAGTCTGATTTATTGATCAAACTTTAGAATTTGTAATTTAATTAAAAATAATAATAATAAAACTTTATAGTTTAATAAGGTGCAAACAAAATAACAATAACAAATGGTTCAACAACGTGAGATTTGGACACATATCATGTGTGTAGAATGATGTGAGACCAGCATGCGTCATGTTGATCATTTCAGTCCTAACCAGTTAAAATTTATGTCTGATTCAGCTCCGTTTTCGTTTAAGATCGGTTCAGGCCCAAAATGAGCATCTACTTGTTTCTCACTTAATAACAAATTATTTTGATTTGTTCCATTCATATGCTAGCATCATTGGAGTCTTGTTTTCTTAATTAGCACATTTATGTGTTTCCGGTTGGGCCATGGTCTAAGAATTCAGAAACCGAAGGCATTTGGGCTGGTTTTGATTACTTTAAACCGGCCTTGGTTCTCTTTCTTGTTCGTCGGTGACTATAAGTGGGCTTGTTCGTTTTGAGTTGGGCCCATGTTATGAAGACAAGGCAACCTCTCATTAAATTTCAACACAGTGATTCAAATCCTTTTTCAAACACGAGTTTTCATTATTCGATAATCAAATGTGTTACGTGTACATGATATATATATATATAACACATTTGATTATCAAATAATTACCACTGAAATATAATTAGAGTTTAAGTTTTGCGAAGAACTATAAAATTCATTGAGTTTATGTTAACATGTTCGCTCAAACTGAAGATAGTGGCAGAAACCAAGATTGAGTATGCGAACTGATAGTTCGAACCGTCCAGTTGTAGTATCTTGGTGAAAACACTGGTGAGATAAAGCGGAGTGTGATAGTGTTCTACATGAGAAGATGTCGTATAAAGTCATAGTCATTCTCTGTATACTTGATACGTTCACTAAAGACGTTGTGAACAATTTGGATAACACTAATTGTCACAATGAATAATAGTACCAAAATTGTGAACAATACCCTTATCATGTAAGAATCATCATAACCACGGAAACTCAGAAGTATTATCAATGAGAGCTCGATATTATGCTTTAGTGTTAGAGCGGACAACAATCATATGTTTCTTACGTCTCCAAGAGATAAGGGAGTCATTAAGGAAGAAACAATAGCTCGTAGTGGAACATCGATCAGTAGGCTCACCAGCCCAATCAACATCTAAATCAATTTGGAGGACAAAAGGCGTGTCATGAGAGAAGTGCATACCGTGGGACAATATGCCTCAGACATACTGAGGTATATGAAGAACAAACTCGTAGTGAGTAGTACTAGGAGCGCACATGAATTGATTCACAATACGAATTGCATAGCTAGTGTTTGAGCAAGTGACGGTGAGGTAAACCAATTTGCCAACAAGTTGTCGATAGGGTGACTTCCGAAAGTAACTTTCCATCTGAAAGAGTAAGTTTGACATTAGTCTCAATAGCAGTGGAGGCAGTTTTAGAATCTATCAAACATGTTTGAGAGATAAGGCCAGCTGCATATTTGACATGCGATAGATTATAGCCAAACGTACTTAGGATATTTCCAGCTCAAGAAAATATGTGAGATTACCCATATCTTCCATCTCGAATTGTTGAATGAGGTGATGTTTGAGCTATGAAAAACTTATGATATCGTCTCCAATGATGTTCATGTCATCCACATATAATAGGATTAACGCATGTCTACTATAATTTTGTTCATGAAAAATAGAGTTGTATCATAGAGACTAGACATTAACCTAATGTCCGTTATTTTTTCACTAAATTTGAAAAACAATTACTGGGGGGATTACTAGAGACCATCACTACTTTATTCACACGACATACTGTGGTGGGGGTGATTTTAAGCACGAGGAGGTTGCATATACACTTGCTCAATGAATTATACATTGAGAAAATCGTTCTTTACATGCATTTGAATACCCTCTCATTTTCTTCCTGTTGTAACTACTAGTAGACTATGGACAAAGGTAAGCCCAAAAATCGGAGCAAATGTCTTTGCATAGTCAAACTTGTCAATGTTAAGAGATTATTCAAGCTTCCGTCCGTCCCAACCACCAAACTTATTGACGAGAAGGCCAAGTCCAGGTTGTTGGTTGCCTCGAAGCTCAAATCGAAAGTTGTACCCAAGCCAAAGCTGAAAATCGCAAGTCAGATCGATAATTTCACCAATTCGACCTCCCCCGATTACACCCTCTCCAAATATGATGCCGGTCAAGCCGGTTGAGACTGAAAACCAAATTACAAACCATACATTCAAAATTCGGGATTAGCGTCCTACTAAAAATCACTAAATTCACCCCAAACATGCCATTTCAAAGCGGAATTGCCCTTGAGAGTATAAAATACCACAAAATTTTAATATGCTTCCCTTGAGATTTTTATTCCCAACCTTCCAATTTCGTATGGCCCAAATCCTCGAAAATGTCGATTATAGACACTCACAACCCAACAAAAAAAAATTCACGACAAAAATATCAACACACACAAAGGGCAAAAAGGACTTTTCACATGTCAGAAGCTACGAGCGACCCAAAAAAAACACTTCTCCAGATTAGATTAGAGGTTCGTAAGAGCACAGCGTGCGCGAAAGCTAATACTCCGCGTAACAGTCGCATATAGAAGACGAGCCCTCGTTTCTAGATAGCCTCTCTCAGCTCCCCAAAAGCCGTACCTTTCCCCTATTTTCTCTCCCATTTTCCTCCTCCCCAAACACTCACTTGCAGATCAGAGAGACCCTTATCGGGAAATCGCGTCTAGTTCTCGGAGGAACAGAAAAATCAGATTTTTATTTTGGGGTCAGATGATGGCTTGGAGGCGCTTGATTACTCAGGTGAGATCGGCACTTCTGCTAAACATGTTTGATTTGATTTGATTGGATTTTGATGTGTTTGTTTGTTTGGTTTATTGGCAATGAATCGGTTTCAGCTTCGTGATGCTGAAAAACCCTAAATTTACAAGGTCTCGTGGGGTATAGATTAGATGATTAGGTTTTGAATTTGATTGTGATTTTAGGTTTTCTATTGTGGGTCTGCGTCGATTATGTTCATTTGAAATTGCTTTTTTCATAGTATTGAGGATGCTGGTAAATGTTGGAACTTTAGAAAAAATTGAATTGAAGCTGATGTGTTTTGTTGCTATGGCTTTTGTTTCAATTGATGGGGGATAAAATTGTTGTTCAAGTATTTAAGTTCCCAATTTTCTTGGGTAGGAAGCTAATAATAATAACTTTAAGTGGTTATTAGTTGAATCGATTTGGAATGTATGCGCGTATACTTTCAAAGCTCTCGTGGGATTTAGATTAGATTATTAGGTTTTGATTGTGATTTTAGGTTTTCTATTGTGGGTCCATGTCGATTATGTTCAATTGAAATTTGTTTTTTCATATAAGTATTGAGAATGCTGGTAAAGGTTGGAACTTTAGAAAAAAGTTGAATTGAACCTGATGTGTTTGGTTGCTATAATTTTTGTTTCAATTGATTGGGAAAAAATTGTTGTTTAAGTATTTAAGTTCCCAATTTTTTTTTCGGTAGGAAGCTAAAAATGTAAACTTTAAGTGGTTGTTGGATTTAGGATTAGTTGAATCGATTTGGAATGTATGCGCGTTTACTTTCAAAGTTCTCGTGGAATTTAGATAAGATTATTAGGTTTTGATTGTGATTTTAGGTTTTCGATTGTGGTTATGCGTCGGTTATGTTCAATTGATTTTCGTTTTCTTGTAGAAGTATTGAAAATGCCGGTAAAGCATTGGAATTTTAGAAAAAATTGAATTGAAAGTGAACTTTAAGTGATTGTTGTTGGATTTAGGGTTAGTTTAATAGATTTGAAAAGCACGCACATTTGATAAATCATGTCTTTTGGTTCATATCATGTGTTAACCTTATGCTTTCTGAGCTCTCTCTTCAACAGGTCTCAAAGCATCGATCAGAGTTGGGAACCGTCAGAAATTTGATTGTTAGAACTTATTCCCCTGCCACTAAGCTCGGGATCGGAGGTATGCACTTTCGTGACAGCCATAGTTTTGTGTGTTCAAATGAGCAATGCCAGTGGTATGAAACTCCTGAGTTCTCCCCGATCTCTCTCTGAGAACTCTGTAAAATGGAGTTGAGCGAGTTTTGGGCCTCGTTCTCGGTAGTTCAATTTTACCGAGTTCTTACATGACCAAATTTTATTTTTATATTTTACATAAAATGTTCTAGAATATGTGCTTATGTTTGAACTTATAAAGTTGTGTGAAAGTATCTTATTTTACTAAAATATTATAATTTTTGTCTTTCATGTGAATTATATATGAATAGATGTATATCTAATATTTATTTAATACAAATCAAGTTTTGCCGATTTCTCCCAGAGTTCTCAAAAGTTAATACGAGTCGAGTTACGTCCCAAATTTTTGTCTTTCCTGTGAATTATATATGAATATATGTATATATAATATTTATCATTTTTTTACAGGGGATAGAATACTGAGAACCCAGAATAGGTATCAGTCAAGCTATGCTGGCAGTTTAGCTCGCAGACTCCGTGACAGTGAGGAGTCCGCCGGAGCTGCTCATCTTAAAGATCTTTACCTTAGGAATGACCCGGAAGCAGTGATAAGACTGTTTGAAAGTCAACCATCTTTATATTCAAACCCTGAAGCACTTTCTGAGTATGTCAAAGCATTGGTCAAAGTTGACCGTCTGGATGAGAGCGAGTTGCTCAAGACACTGCACAGAGGTGGGTGCTAGAATAGGGTTACAAGTTAATCACTCTTTCTATTTAATTGAACCCGTAATCAGTGTTGTAAAAACGCTATGCGCTGGTTGGTCAGGGAGGGCTTTCCAGGGATTAGTCTGGGATTAATCGGGAATTATAGAGGACTAATTGGGGATTGATCGGATAAGTCGAGGATTTTTACAAATTGCCCGTATTGATACTGGTTATTTTCCTCTATATTTTCTTGCCTTATTGCCTTTTGACCGGTATTAATCAGGATAGGAATGAAGGTTGGTAAACTAATGAAGCCTGTTGTATCTTATTGTGCTTTGGGAATGATTTGAAACCCGAAAATGTTGTAAATACTTGATAAAAATGATTATGCTTTGTAATTATAACTGCGTTTTTCAGTTTTCTGAATTCTCTTATATTTTTCGATAATCTCCTCTGATGGTATGTTTTTTTCGCTTTTACACCCTTTTTGGAAAGTCTTATGATTAACTTATATCTTGTGGAAAACAAACAGTACTGTCTGAATTTTGTTTGGGACTGTCTGCTCCAATGCAGGATCTTATTTCTTGATTCTTTCGTGCCATTCTCTCGTGTGATCCTGTTTGATTGTGCATGGTTCTTTACATGTTGTGTGGATTCATTATGTCGGAAATGAAAGAAAAATGGAAAGCCAACATAGTGAAGTGTACATGTAGTAGATTTAGGTTATATGATCCTTTGTCATTTGATTAATAAGTTTCTTGTAGGTATTACCAACGCACCTAGGCAGGAAGAAAGTGTGCGTGCCTTTTCATCTCTGAAGAATGTCGGAAAATCAACCAAAGAGGGGATTCTCGGAACTGCCAGTGCCCCGATTCATATGATAGCATCTGAAGGAGGGCACTTCAAGGAGCAGTTGTGGCGAACCATTCGCGGAATTGCTCTAGCCTTCATCCTTGTATCTGGCGTGGGAGCACTCATCGAGGACCGTGGAATTAGTAAAGGTATTATCGATACTATTCCTTCTCTCCGCGGGCTTACAATATGTTGCATGCGTCTACGAGGTTGTTGATAACGATTTTCACTTGCTTGCCTTTTTCTACATTTCAGGACTTGGTCTCAATGAGGAGGTGCAACCGACCATGGAGTCCAGCACGAAATTTAATGATGTGAAGGGTGTTGATGAGGCAAAAGCAGAACTAGAAGAGATTGTTCATTATCTTCGAGATCCTAAGGTAATATATGTTTTTTGTATAATATCTTCTTTAATGCATTTTTATTTGCTCTCCATTAAATTGCTCCATGTCAACTCTGTTCATTTTGATTCTTTTCCGATTTTGATGCTATGATAAAAACAATGAAAAGGGCCGCATATTCAAGTGAACTTCCCTTAACCGTATGATCATATTAGAATAGAAGTTAGGGGAAATTGCAAAATCCACCCTCAACCTTTTTCCTTTTTGCAACTTACCACCCTTAAGTAACTCCCCACCATAAACATTTTTAGGATGCAAATTAGTGTGAAAAGTCTAATTTGCTCTTCTAACTTTGAAAACAATAGTATTTTTAAGATGCAAATGTTAATATTTCACTAATTTACTGAAATAAAAATGTTTATTTTGAATTGTATTAACGCGTTTAACAAAAATTTATCATTTGGATTCCAATTTATTTTTACAAATGTCGGGGCAATTTGGACTTTTATGTATTAATTTGTATCTTAAAAGTTGTTTAGGGTGGTGAATTAGCACTCAATTTATGCATGGGCTGTAAGTTGCAAAACAAGAAAAGTAAAGGGTGTTTTGTTTATGAAATTTCCCCTAGAAATTACCTACAATAATAGTGGAAATGTAGAAGGTGATCAACATCTACCTGAAATTATTGTTACCAATGTTGTAATCCCCCATTAATCCTCTATAATTCCCGACTAATCCCTTAATCCGATCTAATTTCCTATTAACCCCGATTAGTCCCTAGAAGTTTCTCTCCGCCTGACTAGCACCTAGCATTTTCAAGGTGCTTTGCTCGTTAATGGATTTATAATTTGTGGTTTGTTTGTTACAGCGTTTCACTCGGCTAGGAGGCAAGCTCCCGAAAGGCGTTTTGCTCATCGGTCCACCTGGTACTGGCAAGACGATGTTAGCCCGAGCTATCGCCGGGGAAGCCGGTGTACCATTCTTTTCCTGCAGTGGCAGTGAATTCGAGGAGATGTTTGTTGGTGTAGGGGCCCGCAGGGTGAGGGATCTTTTTGCAGCGGCAAAGAAGAGGTCGCCTTGTATAATATTTATCGACGAGATAGACGCCATAGGCGGCAAGCGCAACCCCAAGGACCAGCAGTACATGAGGATGACGCTGAACCAGCTGCTTGTTGAGTTGGACGGGTTCAAGCAAAACGACGGGATCATCGTCGTTGCCGCGACTAATTTCCCCGAGACGCTGGACAAGGCTCTGGTGAGGCCCGGGCGGTTTGATCGCCACGTTATTGTTCCCAATCCGGATGTCGAGGGAAGGAGGCAGATTATGGAAGTGTACATGTCAAAGGTAAATTTTTTTATCGCTTACTGATTATATAATATGATGAAACGTCATCTGAACTAGGGATAATTGCAAAAACTCTTCGTGTATTATCCCATGGGTAATTATGACATTTTGAAAAATTAGAGCTTGTGTGACCTGCTTAATCAGAAAACGACGTCTACCATTTATTTTTATTTTATGTCCCATTGGTAATTATGACATTTTGAAAAATTTGAGGACATTTTGAAAAATTAGAGGTTGCTTGACCTGCTTATAACCTATTCTCTTGTCTGTTTTGACGGATTGTTTGTATAGTTCTAAATGTCTTTGAAACTTTAGAAACTGTTAGAGTCTGACCTTTTATTTTGCATTTGAAATGATATCTTCTACAGGTTATGAAAGCAGATGACGTAGATTTGATGACCATTGCTAGAGGGACTCCTGGGTTCTCGGGGGCCGACCTCGCGAACCTGGTCAACGTCGCCGCCCTCAAAGCGGCCATGGACGGCGCCAAAGCGGTGACCATGGAAGACCTGGAGTACGCCAAGGACAAGATCATGATGGGGAGCGAGAGGAAGTCGGCGGTGATCTCCGACAAGTCTCGGGAGCTCACGGCCTACCAC
>JAYMTP010004585.1:0-14701 GCA_036897365.1 Geranium brycei
TATATATATATTATTTGACACGACACGAGGTCTTTTAAAACACAACTATATCAATTAAATGAATATATATTTATATATAGTTGATCAAATTCATTAGTAGTTAGGTGAATTGTCCAAGTTTAAATTAATTTTATCGAAACTCAATCATCCACCCGTACAAATTAGGTGATGAGCTCGAAGAACTAATATAAATCCAAAAGTATCAGATTAAATTTTTAAGTCACGCCATACCTCAACATTCTATAATTTAGTCGACTTTATCATTAAAAGACCAACTATAATTAAAAGTCAATTATAATTTTATGCTCAAACACGAACATGTTTTTAAAATTGGACGTGCATTTTTGGTTAGAAGAGAGAATAGGAGATATAGGAACCCGTTAGAATTGAAAATGTTTTTTTATCGAAGACAAGTTTGAGAGAAGTCTAATGAATAGAGTCGGGGCTTTATGAAAATAAGTGATGAGAGAGAATTGAATGAAATATAATTTGCAAGTCTTGAGATTCAAACTTGTAACCAGAAGATAGTGTCTCTACTAATATTTGAAATAATTCTGCAGAGATATTATTTCAAACCTCTTTTAGACATTCAATATATATATATCTGAGAAACTTAAATTCAATCGTATTTTTATGAACGATAGCATACATATAAAATAAGTTGTTTTTAATTTTTTTTAAAAAGAAATACTAAAAATACAAATGAATACAAAATCCTAACCACCATATGAATAAGACCAACAAGAACAAAGCAAAAAAGGTTATGGACCACCATAGATAAAGATACTTAAACTTACACCAACACTTAACAAAGCACTCACCTTAGGCCTTTAGCTTTGATTAATGACCATATGATCCAGTCTTGCTTATTTCTAATCCAACAAGTTGTAGTCTATCATTATCTTCCCAACTCCTAATCATGTTACAGCTTACCAAAACTTAATTATCTCATTCTTGTTGAAAACAACACTCACCAAATTATTCCATCTCTAATTTGATCCTCGTACATAGTATACATCATCACCTTTGGTTTTAAAAATTAGCATCTAATGATGACGATTATCACAAGAGGTAGAGTGATGATGGTATCAATATATTATCACTTAATTAAACTAGTAAAAAATATTAATTGTAAATTATGAACCTTGGTATAGTTGGTGAGGTCAAGTATTTGTACGAACTATGAAATATGCATGATAAGGTACATTAACAGTCAAAGAGCCTATCCAAAATTCAGAGTAGTTAATTAAATAAATTATTTTTTTTGATAGGAATTAAATTAATCAATTAAATAATATAATTATAGTAATTTGCTCATGAAGATATGGATTGATCACCCACCCTATTATACATGTTTTATTATCAGTGGAGAGTAATTAATTAATTAATTAATTAATACATATTTTGAATATTACATTACTTTCTCTAACTACCCTTGACTATTCCTCATTTAATTACCAAGACTTGAACCTTTGATCTGAGGTTAGGGAGCGAGTACGTTCAACCACTACGTGAAGTTCAAACTGGTTCATTACATTAATTATTAAGAAAATTAATTTACTACATATAACTACAGTTTATTCTCATGTTGCTCACCTACATATTTTTTGGGTACTATAATGTTCTTTTTACTCATTCCTATTAACACTTTAAGTTCTACCATTGAAATCATATAAAATGACAATTATGCCCTCAAATTCTTTTTGAGATTTCTTGTCAATTTGGTTTAATTTTGTAGGGAAAACAAAGAAAATAAGTAAAATTGACATCTCTAAAATCCCAAAACCAAAAATAATCCTCACTTGTGGAGGCTTGCTAGAGTACACGTAACATTTTTTTTATCTTGCCATCTCACACAGAATTTATATTGTTGCACATCTGTACTCCGACACAATGGTCTCTAGAGCTCTCGAAAATTTGTCTTTTCCCAGCCTCTCCCCCGTCGAATAAGCTGGTCAAGGATGAAACTGCCCGCTTGATTATGAACATTGTAAAATTATGAAATTTAAGTGATCTGACAAGATAAAAAACACATTTTAACAATTCTAAAAGTACTTATTTTATACGTCAAGAACTTCAAATTAAACGTAACATAACATCATAGTACCCAGATTAAATTGCAATATTGATATTAGATTAATAAAATATAGTTCATGTACTAATTAATTAATCAAATAAGAACACTAAGCAAAAATGTACTTGTATAAAAAAAATTGCAGTCTTACCACTGAAACCAAAGCATTGGAAGTTAGAGTATATATAATCTAATATATGCTGGAGATTGCATTACAGACATGGGCAGCCATGTTATTAGTCTTTCTTTTTGTTTTTTAGTTACCTAATCTTCAATCAAATTAGGTCATTGTGCTCTTCAAATAAATAATTGCAATTACATCATTAAAAACACCAGATAGCCATCATTTACACTAAGAAAATTCAAAACTCAATTGGATTAATATGTAATATTGCAAGTTGAGCCCATGATTCGATTCCAATGAAATTTAGCCGCCCAGTTGGTGTTGTTTCATTTGAGATAATATATGTGCTTTATTATTTTAATTAATAATATTAATTGAGATCGGTATATATAATTTAGAATGGCAGTTTCTTAGAGAACATTTATTTAAGGTAAAATGTCACTTACCTCCTTTGTGGTATACGCGATTTTCAGTTACCTCATTCGGCCGACTAATACGTCTTGACATGTCCCTGAACTTTCACAATTTCTCACGGAAGCCTAACGCCGTTAGTTTTTGGTCAAAGTCAACTATTTTTTGTAAAAATGACAAAAATACTCTTTGGAGATTTCTCACTTTCCTCCCCCGACTTCTCTTCTCTCACGTTGCAGATCGGGCCCAAGCTCGAAGAAGAGGCCGAGGATGCTGTCGCCGCGCTTGGAGAGGGCGAGGGAGACGTGGGAGCCGGCGAAGCCGGCGAAGCCGGTCACGAGGACGGGACGCCGCCAGAACAGAGCATAACCTGTCTCCGGCGTGCTTTGTTTTAGCTCCGGCAAGTTCTGCTTGTTCCAGGTCGAGCAGGAGGATTTTTGCTGAGGTTCTGGAGCTTTTAGAAGCCTTTCGAGTAAGACTTCTGCTCCTTTTCCCTCTTTTTCTCCTACTCTGTTTCGGTAAGATTATGCTCTGTTTTCTGAGATTTTTCGGCGACAACTCCGGCGACCTTCCTTCGTCTCAGACCGACCAAGTACCTCTTTTGCTGAAATTCTGGAGCTTCTAGAAACCACTCAAGCTTGTTTTCTGCTCATTTCCCCCTAGTTCTTCTTGTTATGTTTTCGGGAAGTTCCTGGTGAATATTCAGGTGAGTCTCAGGCCGACCGGGAAGCTCTTTTTGCTCACTACTGGTGCTATTAGAATCCATTTGAGCTCGTTTTACTGTTGTTCACCCTCTGTGCTCTTCCTGCTCTGTTTTCTGGAATTTTCCGGCGAGCACATAGGAGGTCGCCGGAGGTGGAGAGGGAGTGGCCGATAGAGGAGAAGAGGGGGTGAATCAAGATTTGATTGAAAATGGTGTTTCTGGCAACCTCTGTGCGGTGGCGGAGGAGCTGACCGCGGGGAGGCGGGCACTCGGGACGGCCGATGGTGGCGCGGAGGAGGAGGATTCGGGAGGAAGAGGAGCGTCTGGTTCGGAGTGCTCTGCTCTGACCTTGAGGAAGAGAAAGGGACAGAGAAGATAGGGTGGCAATTTTTTGAAAATTTAATAGTTAGTTGAGGGTATTTTGGACTTTTTACAAATATTTAACATTGTTGGGCCTCCGTGAGAAATTGTGAAAGTTCAGGGACCTGTTAAAACGTATTCGTCGGCCGAGGAAGGTAAGTGAAAATCGCCTACACCACGAGGGAGGTAAGTGACATTTTCTCTTTATTTAATCTTGTATATTTCTTTGTAGGGAGATGATTATATATATACATATATATAATTGTGCAACTTGCATAGATTATTGTTTATTTAAGCTTAACGACATGAACATGGTTGGAGATCATGGGTTCGATTCTTTGTATAGGAATCTTTACTTGCTCCTCTTCTTCCCACATATTCTTTGATCTTAATTTGGTGCTTGGCACGTCCAATCCCTAATATTCTTTCTAAGGTTTGCATATATTTTAACCATAATTTTATAGTGCTAATGTACTAGGCACTGTAGCTTGAACTGTATTGTTAGACGTTTCTTCACCTTAACAAGATCGTCTCTTTATTTCAAAAAAAAAGAGTGTGTATAAGTTGATTTTTGTGGATTTCAGATCGAATCATTCATTTCAGACTGATAATTTTTCAAAGGGTAAATCACTTGTTATCATCTTTTGGCGGCGCATAATTTTCCGTCAGACAAGTTATTCTTTGAACAGTTTAATCAAAACACATTTTGTTCTATTTTTTCTTAAATTTTATTTAAGTCAAAAACTAAAATATGTACAATAGCTTGAGCTTCAGTGGTTGACCCTACTCGATCTGTAACGTCGTACTACGGGTTTGAAGCTCAGTAAGGAGTTCGCGCTAACATATGTGAGGTCCTAAATTCGAATCTTGTATATGCGGGTTTTCCTTTCGGATACTGACAAATGGGTTAAAAGATCGATAACACGGTTTTCCCAAAGTCGGCACGATGATATTATAACAAAAAAGTAGTTACTAAAAGTTTACCAGTAATAAAACTATAAATATATAAATAAAGGTTTTTCTAAAATATTATTATAGTGTTAGGTTCCACTTATGAATTGTTTGCATTAATTTGGACCATAGAAGTACATGATTAGATAAGTTATCAAAAGTAGACATTTCTTGCTTATACAACAAGCACAATCAAAAACTTAAGTAGATATATAAATCAACAAGTTCATGCCATATTATTTTAAATCCATCTTACCTGTACCAATTTAATTCAGATTAAGATACAAATCAAGTGATTATTAAACTCAAACTCATCAACTCCATAGCTTTGGACCCATTGGCCAATGATGAACTATCATTTCAACCATCAAATTATCACACTATTGTGACAGAACAAGAAAATTACAAACATGGAGCTCAAGATATAATTACAAAACACAGTTTCAGAGAGCCGACCATTATTGGGTATTCCAGGAGAACCAATCTTCATCAATCTGATCGAGCAAGTCCCATGAAAGTATAGAATCAACACTCTCAACCCATTGTTGCAGTTGCAGAGAGCTTTGTGTTTGGTCACTTAAATTTGCAGATTCTTCCACAGAAATTGAAGAACTATTAGAAGTACAAGTGTTGCTGTTGTTCTTCTTGTCGCTGACTTCTTTGTCTGTTGTTGTGGATGAGCCTAAATCGAAGCTTCCCCACAACAAATCATAGTTATTCTCGAATAAGTCACTTGTTTGGTCCATTTTGGGCTCGGACTCAACTTTTTCAGGAAAATCAGGTTCTTTGTTGCTGACAAGGTTTGTTTCATCAACCTGTTGTGTTTCTTGAATAGGGTCTGATCCAATTTGTTTCAGTCTCTTCTTGATCTTTGTGTTCCAATGGTTCTTGATCTCATTGTCCGTCCGACCTGGAAAGTTTGCTGCAATCTTCGACCACCTATGCAACAACATTGTTTTCATCATTAAGCAAATTGAACAACGAGATTCGAATCATAATCGATCACCAGCAAAACCCATGCAGAAAAATGTGGACAAGACCCGTTCATAAAACATCTCGAGGTCTTAATCTATTAGTTCGAGTTTTCTTTGTTTGATAATTAGAATTATAATTATCAATCTCATACTTATTACGTGATGTCTTTGTCACTTCACCAACTATCAGTTCGAAATTTTAGATGGATCGGGTTTTAACAACGGTCACAAAAATGCAGATAAAATATGTTCATAAAACATTTTGAGATCTTCATCTATCAGTTCGGGGTTTTTTTTTATTAACACTATTTCCAGCATATGGGAATGACAATTCTCAACCTCGCACTTTTACCTGACGTCTCTGTCACTTCAGCTATCAGTTTGAGTTTTTAAATGAATCAGGTTTTAACAATCGTACCTATTACCGAGGCGCGAATGGAGCTGAATGATCTGATCCTCCTCAGCCTCACTGAAATCGCCTCTCTTGAGGTCAGGCCTCAGATAATTGATCCATCTCAATCTACAGCTCTTCCCACACCTCAACAAACCTAAACCAAACACAATGACCTCAATCAACACAAGATAACAAAAAAAGAATCATATTTGTTTGTGGAGATTAATGATGACCTGCAAGTTTGGGAACAGTCCTCCAGCAATGGATGCCATTGGCGAGGATGAAGTTGATGAGCTTGTGATCTTCGTCGACGGTCCATGGACCTCTCTTCAGCCCCACTTTGTCACAGCAAGGTCTCCTCCCCATTGTTGAGCTCAGCTTTCTTGAGACCAAAATGTTAGAGAAAGTGTCAAGCTTTAAGTATTGGACCTTTGAAGTATAAAGAATTCAAGATTCTTGTAATGACAGGTCGGAGAGACATTATTTATAAAAAAAGGGGAAGGAACAAGTTTTGTTTAAGACAAGGATCCATGATTGAGTTGAAGCTTTTTAAGCCATGGATTGTAATAAAAACAGAACAGAAAAACAAAATAATGGTCACCAAACACTTGTAGAGGACAATTCAGAAACTGTCTTGTTTTCATGAAAAAGGACAGATGAACAAAGCTAACTGAGAGTCTGTATTTGACCCTTCTTAAAATGAAGCAGTCTAAATTATTTATAACCGTGAATAAAGAGAATCGGTCTAAACTATCTAATGATCCACATTTTTCCATCATAAGTTTTATTGTACATAGTCTAAACTGTGTTAAAGATCCATATATCAATAATGTTTTCTTTTTACTGATACAAAAATATATAAAGGTTTAAACTACCTTATCATCTACAAGTATTCAAAATGAGTTACAGTAACAACTCCTTATATGTTAGATGAATGACATAAGAGATACATAACAGATAAACCAAGTTTTAGTACAAAATTAAAATGTGTAGGTTAGATATGTCTTTAACAAAAATAAAATTTATTGAGATTTACATAGCATATCGGACAGTATGTTTTAATTATCGAATGAGTCGTCACAACAAACTTATCAACAAATTATGGGCTACAAGATGCAATGTTTCTAAGACAAGCATAACAACAAAAGCAGAGTTTAGGACCTGAGCACTAAGTTTCATGTTTACCCTTCTAATTAGGAAAGAGTTACGGTTGTTCGCAGTTTGATTTTGAACCAAACTGATTCAAAATCAAATTGAACTAATTGATTTGGTTTTAAGAAATTAAAATTTGAAACTGAATTCATGAAATTCTCACATTTTAAACCGTTTTGATTTATTAAATGACTCGTTGGTTTCAATTCAATTTTATTTCAACCGATTTTCATGATATTATTACATTTTGGCTGGTCTTGACTTATTTTTTGTTTCCTCAATATTTTTAGACCCAATTAATAAAGATCGATGACCTAAATTGAGACGTGTCCTAATCAATCAGTTTTTTATGGGTTCTAATTTTATAAACTGCAGCAGAATTTATGGAGTTTTGGTTCGGTTTGGGCCGGTTCGGTTATTTTTGGATAACCCCTAGAAAGAGTATTATAAATACTAAATTTAGTGTAACATGACTAGTAACACGGAACAACTTAGTTTACACCGTATCTCTTTAATAAAGATTGATATTTTTGATTGACGAATGTAGTCAACTGATTATCAGCTAACAACATAAATGTTTTAATATTAATATTTAATATATTTAATATTAATATTATTACTTTATTTTAATCGTTAGTTTGTTTCTGCATTAAATCTTTCTCGACATAGCTGCTTACTTATCTAAAACTTCAAATAGAATTTTTCGTATAATATTCACACATATGAATTTAGCTTACACTGTTGATAAACTATATAATACAAAAAAATTATCTTATTAGCTAAACAATCCATGTAATAAAGTAATGAGATTGGTGGGATTCGATGGACCCTTAAGAAGCTGGCCAGTTTTGTCGTAGGAGGCAAATTAGTTGATACCTTCCACCAAAACTTCTTGTGGGTCTTAAGATTCCCATCAACCATTTACTTGGACCCAACCCAATTCACATTCTTCTAAACTAATATATATATATATAACCAATCAAGCACAAACCAGGTGAAGTGTCAAAACTATCCGAACAGGTAGAACTTTTGTACTGGAGATGGAATGTTTGGGTTCAGGTAAAACTTTTGCGCTGAGGGTGGAACTGTTGTGACCCAGAAAAACACCACGTGTCAGCCTTCATGAACACATGTCGCACGCTGGGAGAACGTGCGCACAGATTTCCACTTATCCAACGCTTGTGATTGGTTCGGATAGTTTAGACGTTTGGGCTGATTTGTACTGGAGTGTATCCCTAAGAAAAAAACTCAACTGAGTTTCGATCAAAATGACTAATTTATGTATTTATGATCTGGGTTTTGGCCAACTTTGTACAAAACCCTAAAAGAATCAAATTTTAGAATTGAAAATGGAGGCAACATGTTGCTGTTTGCAACCACTTGTCTGTCCTCATTAGGAGGCATTACAAAAGCTACGGACATTTCAGATCCACAGCAGCACCACCAGAAGGATCAAATTATTAACCTTTATTTAAAAAAAATATGTATCAAGTATTATAAAATTATTAATATATCAAAGAAAAAACATACAACATTTTACAAGACGATGAGATGTTCACCAGTCGATCCAGTGTAACGGCGAATGATCAAGATCCGAAGAACCTGTTTGAGTTTTTGCTGGTAATAGTGCTTATATATATAAGACATTAAAAGAGATTTAGATTCCATTGTATGTATCTTTCATAATTCCTTTTGTCCCCTTTAATTTGCAGATGCATGAAAATCAATCAATTTGTGGCCTCGAAGAGAGGTTCATGAATGGTCAAAGACCAATAGCAAAGAGGCAAATTTGAAACTTTGGTACATTGTACAAGCCTCAATTGGGAACTCTAAACACTAATATAGTCAAAAGCTTGCTAATTAATGACACTGTTTCAATAAACAATATATTATATGGTTCAATTATGTAACAATTAATTAACTCTACCATTTGGTAATATTAGAACAGTCATGATCAAGTGACACCATATATCGTTGATACAAGTCAAGATCAAAGACTAATTATACTAACAAATGACTGAATCAAAATACAATTATAAAAAAAAACATGGAGACTATTTTAAAACATTGATTATGTCCACTAATTATTTTTTTTGGAGAAAGGAGGAATTAATGTTTTCTAATTACGTCATCCATGACGTGCGATATTTTTGTCCATGCGATGCAATTTTTTATTACAGAGAGGAATCTTTAACGCATATAGAGAACAATTGCAGTCGAATTTTTGTATTTCTTATAACAATTTTGAATTTTCGTATCGTAAAAATCATAATTACATCTTAAAATATACATTAAATTTCCAATATTCATATAATCATGTTATAAAAATACTGCAAGTATCGACCTAATAATTGAGTTCAAAACATATTGTGATTAGGAGCGGATCTAGGAACTAGAAAATTTTATTGCTGAGTATCGACCTAATTGAATCCAAAATATATTGTGATTAGGAGCGGATCTAAAAAAATTTTAGGCAGGGGCAAATTTCGTACATAACTTTTTTATCAGCAATCGTACTAAAAATTTAATTTCATAAATAACATAATTAATTAAAAATAATAATAATTTAATTAATACACTTATTATTAAATACATAAAACAAAAACTAATTCGACCATCGTTTAATTTTTAGTTGAGTTCGAATTTAACTTCAATGTACGTATAATACGAACTGAGTCGGTTCGCGAGTCATACAAACCCTGATAAATAGGCTCGAGCTGGACTCGTTTAACAAATGACTCAACATTGAGCTCAAACACGGCTCGAGTTAAATTATAAGTAGCATATATCACATTTTTAACGTAACAAGAGATTGATTACTCGTTATAAACTCAACGCATTTATTCATAACAATAATTCACGTGTAATGATTCACTGAACAATAAATATAAATTAGCGGATATATATTAACAATGATTATAAATTATAACACTGTATTAATTGTGCAAATTATTATCAGAGCGGGAGGTCAAGGATCACGAGCACTGCGTGGAGGCGATAAAGGCGATGAAGAAGGATCTGGACCTGAGGCTGCACGACCAGAAGGTTTGCTCTGATCTGAACAAGAAAGTTTATTGTTTCTGTTTTTGGAAGTGAACTGCAGCAATGTGGTTTGTTTAGTGTTTCAGTAATCACTTACAAGTGTTAACGCCCTCATTATAATTTGGTGGTGTAAACTGCAATTACACTTAGGATCTAGTTGTAGTTTTTATATTTTTCTTTGGTTATTATGGCATGATCTGAGAAGCTTGGGTGTCGTGCTCACTACTGTTTGGTCATGCCATGTTTGAAAGAGCTAAGTAAATTGTCTTGTATGTAGACACGTAAAGTGCGAGTGCTGCCCTTAATTGCCCTTAGGGCAGCACACAAGAGAGGTGGGCTACCCTTAAAGTCAAAGTTTATGTGGCTCCGAAGATAGCGATATGTAAGGTCTCGATGATTACGTAGAGAAAGGCTGATTAATTAGAAATGTTTGCATTTGTCGGAGAAAGATTGATAAAATAATGATTTGACACCAAAAACCGAGTATTATGGGTAACCGTTTAGACCACGAGGGTATTTTGGTCACTTTTAACCAGAAATGGTTATTTGTCAATTTAGACCGAAACTTGTTCAAAGAGCAAACGATGGGTATTTTGGTTATTTAAGACCAAACACATGAGTGTTTGGGTCCACATTTGGCTATAAATGGGTATGTTCAACACTTTTCGAAAGGGTTATTTTGATAATTTTAAACTAAAAGATGTTTGAAGACCGAAAATGAGGTGTTTTGGATCAAAATTGGCTATAAATAGGTATTTTCAACAATTTTAGATAAAATGATATTTTGGTCATTGAAGACAAATTATGAGCTGCCCTAACATTAAGGCAGTGCGCTACTGGCAGCACTGTTAGGACAGCACATGCAGCGCTGCTACTGTTAGTGGCAGCGCACTTAGAGGGCTTTAGCAGCACATTAAATGCGCTGCTTTTTTGGGAAAAAATCGGGAGTGAGAATCTTAGACTACCCTTTTCCTCTCGTGTTAGTTGTAGCAGTTTATCAAGAGAAAAGACCGATTTCAAACGAGCATCGCTATTGTATGGTTTATTCCTGTCTGCATTGGAGATTAACTGAATGTGGAGCCAAGAAATGCATTGAATGCCATGGCCTTTTCTGCATCAACTACAAAGTCCCATGGCACATGAATATGAAATGCATCCTAACCCTCCTACAGAAGATGTGAAATTGAAGTCTCTTGCAACAAACAATCTATGGCGGCAGTGTGTGAAGTGCAACCATATGATTTAACTCAGTGAAGGCTGTCAGTGGCGGGTCCGAAAAATTTTGTTAAGGAGGGCAAAATTTCACACTAAAAATTTAATATTCATGCCTAAGTTGTTATGCCTTCACGGGTTCAGGAATAACGCAGAGATACTCAAGAAAGAAGTACTCCAATGGCACGAACAAGCATATCCTTAGACGGAGTGAGCTTTAGTGACAACCAGACCAGATCCAAAGCTGGTCCACAGAGCCTCCAGGGTCGAGCCCTCCTAGCCTCCGATTTTTCATTTCACTCGATTTGTCGTCTCCCAGCCCTAACCCACAAAATGCTTCGAGGAACCCATATGAGAGATGGGTCGGTGAACAGAACGATGACATTTTCTGATTTGAGAGAGATTTTGTGATGCTCTTGAGTTTCAATTTCTTGGTCATCCCAAAATTTGATGATTTTGAGTTTGAGTTTCTGCATGGAAACCCAATTTGAATCATTTATGTGTGTATTGAACTTTAGATATATGGTTTTAACTGGGATTTTTCATAAAAAATGGAAATGAAGAGAAGGAGAGACGGTGCGAGGAGGGAGAGGATGGAGAAGGAGGAGATGTGGGGGAAGAATAAGGGCCTTTTTGTCAATTACAAAAAAAACAGACAGAATTAGACATTGTGAGACAAAAATGTGTTTCGGCAACTTCAGAAATTAAAATAAAAACTTGATAACGTATGTGAGAATTTAAACTTTTAAGTAACTTATGTGAAATTATCCTTCTTTAAATTGTTTCGGAGTGAAAATTGCAAAAGTGTGTCCTTGCATGACACTTTTGTGACAAGGTGTTGTGTTATTTATTAATGACAAAAATGTGCCGTGTTGTTTGAATTTTTTTACACAATATTAATATTTTTATAAAATGACAATTAACCTAAAATAAAAATATATACTTTTAAAATAAATATTTAAAAAAGTTTCTTATAACTAAAATTCGTTGATCAAATTTTATAATTTAATTTTTCAGTTATGCTATTTTTAAGTTAAAATCATATTATAAAAGTTTTAATTCTTAATTTTATAGGCAATTTCATCATTTTTGTAAAAAAAAAATATACAC
Organism: Geranium brycei; assembly: GCA_036897365.1. Classification (NCBI taxonomy): domain Eukaryota; kingdom Viridiplantae; phylum Streptophyta; class Magnoliopsida; order Geraniales; family Geraniaceae; genus Geranium; species Geranium brycei. Next base: position 12,508 of record JAYMTP010004585.1, read on the forward strand.
ATTTTACATAAAAAAAATACAAACAATAAATCACCTTTTTGCCATCAACATATAACACGTCACCATTTCACAAAAGTGTCATAAAAATGCAACTTTTTGCAATTTTCTCTTGTCCCAATTACATAAAGATGTAACCACTCAATTTTTTCATATGCAAACCAGGTTAGTGTCCTCTAATGTCAAACCAAAAAATGCTCACATCTTATATCAAATAGGTGCACACATCCACCAACAAAAATGTAGTTTCACAGCGATTTTCTCACATTTTACAACTTCAACATGTAGACAAAAATGTCAGCGTGTGATCGGCTCAGCGTGGAATGTAACTCTGCAGAAACCGGAGTGTTTGCTTTTATCTGTCTTCGAGCAGGGAGCCTCATCCTCGGCACCTCTGCTTATAAAACGCGGGAGCTATGTGGCTTCTGCGAGAAGCTCTACGAATGCTTGTGAGAATGTTTTCTGCTGCCAAAGAGCGGCTCTCCCTTTTCCCTCATCCTTCTTTCTAAAATCCTCGATGTGAAGGAAACGACCCCTATAGAAGCCATGGCATAGAATAATTTGTATGGCGTGAAGGCTAGGCCAGAGAGATAGGAGAAGTACCCTGCCGCCAGGTAGACGTAGTACAGTCTCATTTCCCGGCCAAAAATACCCGGAAAAGGAAAGAAGAAAGAGTGGAACTCAGGCTTTGAATTGCAGATGCCATGAAGAATGACCCCGATGCAAAGCATTGTGTCCAGGAACCATGGAAAGTTGTGGCCCATCTTTAATCTCTGCAAACAAATGAATAGGGTAAAGTTGCTATAAGAGTATAAAACTATCAAGAAGCCTTCAACTATAATCTTAGGATTCTTGGTCTTCTTTGGAAACCATCACAAGGGTTACTGTTCTGGCAGTGATACATATTTGGAAAATGAACTACCAGTGAGTGATCCGAGATTTAAAAAAAACTAAGCTAAGAAGCATTTTGCTTCGTTATGTCTCACAAATTCCTCTTTATTAAGGAATATCGTGGGATCCCACATGGAAATTGTTACCTTCTTATCCGATTCTTTTGGATTGGGTTAAGGCTCTAAATTCCGGAGCCTCCGAAATGAGAGAGAGAGAGAGAGAGAGAGAGAGAGCTAGTCATATTCTCAAGTGGAGATATTTCACGTTCGAGGCTGAACTTGTGTCAACATGAATGGGAAAATAGTTCTATTCAAATTGTTTTATGTTATAAATTTCAATCGGGTTCTAACTCAACACGTCAATTCATATCCTATAGATGAAAAGATGGATATATAGTGTGTACCTGGAGCCAAGCAAGAAGCGAGGGGGCAAACATGAGTGCAGCAATGAGATGCAGAATCAGCAAACCATGACAGTGATGGAAGACCTCTAGTTGAGTTTCACCAAAAGTCTTTGAAGTGTTTGGACTCTTGGCTAAGTTATTTTCCAAATTAACCTTGTGGTGGAATCCATCATTTCTTAATGCATTTTGCTGAGAATCATCATTTTCAGAATCAAATACCTCCTTCCTTTGTGCATGACTGCGAAAGGAAGCTGTCAAAAAACTGTTACAAGAACATGAAAGCAACCCCTTAGTCACATCTAAACATAATGATACCAAGGACGCTTCCCACTTCCAACACTATTAATCCTTATATGATATAAATGAATAATAAGCTCAATATCTATGAAAAACATTATAATGGTGACAAAAAATATCAAAGGATTCAAATTCCAAGCAATGGAAAATAGAGTGTGAGGACGATTAACATTAGTCTATCTCATTAGTGGAAAACAAAGTTCTACAAAGTTTTTAAGGTGTAGGTCAATCTGAAATAAGAGCAATAGGTCTGCTCCACCTAATTATATCAGGAAACCATTCTAGTACCTTCAATAATAAGAAAGAAACAACCTTTCGTTTTTATTATCTATGTAGTGATGATCTCCACTTCCAATGTCTTAAAATATATTGGTTGGATCCTTCAATATAAAAGTTGGTTAAATAAAATTTACATTGCACCATCAAAACAAAAAATAAAGTGTCAATTTGATTTTTCTCTCTTTTTTCCAAATGAAAAAACTAAGGAAACTTGTCAATATAAGAGTTGCAAATGCCCTTGCATACATATATATATATAGGGAAGCATTCGGCTGAGAACCAATTGTGGTGTGAGAACATGAGAACCACTGGACAATCACTTATTTT
>JAYMTP010004586.1:0-14700 GCA_036897365.1 Geranium brycei
TGGGGAACAGGGATTTGCAGTCCCCCGCCTTACCGCTCGGCCATGTCGCCAAAAGGATATAAAATAGATGCAAATATAATTGGGTGTATCTGAATGACCCAAATCTTAGTTAAGTGTAGCTAAGTGGACAATGTATATAGTTGGGTGTATTTATCCGTACTTTTCCCTAAGATTAAAGAAACTTCTTTCGCAAAATGTCATTTTTCTTTAATCCTAGGGTTTCTACTAAATTATTCTACAAAGCTTGCCTAATTTATATTATTGCAATTAAGAAGGCAATACTTGTTATGTAAGAGATAAAAGCATAATTAGTTTCTACACTTGAGCTCACAGGATAAAACCAATCAGTTTAGAGTAGAGGCGACATAAATACCATACCAGGTTACAAATGCTGATCGATTCATATGCCCACCCAGGTTCTTTCCCCACAAACGATGCTGAGTCAACCAAGCTTCAAATTGCTGAAGAACGTCCTCAAATGGAATAGCCGTATCATGCCAAACACTGCAAAGCGACATGTGCTATGAAAACTATCTGATAATAATTGCAGTGAAGTAAAGCCTTTTTGCCTTTCTGTTAACTGATACTGGCTGTGGGAAATGAAACTCTAGAAATACCCTCAAGATAATTGGGCATTGGGATTTTAGGTAGGCGCTATAGACTAATGAAAGGGAACAGAGGAATAGGTAAGGATTGAGTTTTTCAAAGTAAATTAGCTATTGTTTAATATAGTAAAAGAGTGTCATTTCCAATAAATGAAGAACTACGATGAATGATGATTCATAGAATAATAATCAAAGCATGAGTAAAGATGGATAGAATAATAACAAACCAAAGAACCCAAATTTCAGTGAACTTCATAAAATCACACCTAATAATCTTCCACAAATTGAATTCATACCTGGCCTAGATGTATTTAACTGCCACAACTTCATGTTGATTAGGCCATAAAAGTCCCCCTCTCCCTCTAAGAAACTAACATGCTTAGGTTATTATTTTCCACATTTCGGTAAGCCAGTGAACTTTCACGTACAATATTCCTTTTGATATTCACGCTACAATATCTAATATACTAACCAACATTGAACATCAGTTAGTAGGAACATACCGATCAACTCCTAGTTTTCCATATTTCCCTTCAATATATTCGTTGATCCTTTGCTCGCTCATTTTTGAAGGCCGCACAAACCTGGAAAAGAATGATTGAAAATCATGTATATCATAAAGGATCAGGCTTCTCCTTACATACTTTGGAAATTCATAAATGACAAGCCAGCACAAGTAAAGCACAACAACTAAGTATCAAGGCTCATAGTTTGAAAAGATAAAAAATAAGCATTATTTATGTACGGCTTTGGCTCATAAGTACAGCTATGAATAAATTTATTTAGCAACCTAGGAATCAGAAAGGCTTTGTTCATTTGCACCACAACGGAAAATGAAGCAAGCGGTGTTCTATGTTGTTTACTTTCCTCGGCTTTCCATATGAGAATCTATCTTATCCCAGCAAGAGATGCTGTATAATAATATTGTGACTTCAAAAACTACTTACTGTTTTCTGTATTTCCTAACAGTGTCACACTAGCCGCTACTCCTGGTAAGAAACAATGCAAGTAATATTGCTCCTCACTTTGCCAAATTGTATGAAAGTTATTAGAGTCGATGATTATCTAGGACTTGAAAGAACAAAACAACCAATCAAAGTTAATTGCATACAACATAAATAAACATAGCAGAACCTGTGGAACAAATCCACAACACGAGCAGTTTTGGCATCAACCAGCACAACTGGGAATTCGAGAATCTCCACTTTCCCCTCTAAATCAAGCACCAGAAAGTAATCAAAGTCCTGATGTTGCTTTCTCACGAACTCAGAAATGTCAACTCTGAACTCTTCTGAACAACTGTGACTAAACTTCTCCAGATGGACAGCGTCATCCAACTGCGATAGAAAATCAAATCAAACTAAAAACCCACACCAAATTACATCATTTCATCACATTGCATCCAATCACAGAGAACTGACTCATTGAAACATTTCATCAAACACATGACATACATCAGAAAAAAAACAGCAAATGGGACACTCTGGAAAGTCAAAATAGAGCAAATGCCAAATCTGTAGTACAGCAACATGAGAATTCATTGTCTTCAAGAGAAAATTAACTCAAACTAACAATCCAGGCCAAATCACACCTTCCCAAACATTTCCAGTGAAAAACACACATGACCAACTCCCTGAAGCATTTCATCAAACACATGGCATGCAAAAGAAAATAAATAGCAAATGGGTCACTCCGAAAAGTTAAAATAGAGCAAATGCCAAGTCTGTAGTACAACCACATCAAAATCCATCAACTGCAGGAGATAATTTACTCAAACTAACAATCCAGGCCAAATCACATCTTCCCAATCATTTCCAATTAAAAACACAGATGACCAACTCACTGAAGCATTTCATCAAACACATGGCATGCAAAAGAAAAAACAGAAATGGGTCACTCTGGAAAGTCAAAATAGATCAAATGCTAAATCTGTAGTACAACCACATGAGAATCCATTGGCTTCAAGAGAGAATTAACTCAAACTAACAATCCAGGCCAAATCACACCTTCCCAATCATTTCCAGTGAAAAACACATATAACCAACTCACTGAAGCATTTTATTGATTACATGGTGTGCATAAGAAAAAAGAAAATAGCAAATGGGTCACTCTGAAGAGTCAAAATAGAGCAGATGTCAACATTGTAGTAGTAGTAGTACAACCAGTCAACCACATAAAAAATCCATCAACTGCAGGAGATAATCAACTCAAACCACCAACCCAGACCAAATCACACCTTCCCAATCATTTCCAGTGAAAAACACACATAACCAACTCACTGAAGCATTTCATCGAACACATGGCGTGCAATAGAGAAAACAACAGGGGTCATCACACAGACTCACCATAGTACACATTCCGTGGGTGTGGTACAAGCACATCGGCTTCCACCGACCGGTGGCGCTGCTCTCGTGACTTGGGGCTGAAGTGGAGGAAGGGTCGTGCTGGGCGGCGGAGAGAGAAGCAGAAACGGAGAGTGTACGGACCGGAGAGACGGAAGAGAGAGCAAGAGAGCCGAAGCAGAGCGCACAAGATGCTGATCTGGGCACGAAGCCCCGAGAAATGGCCGTCGCTGCTAATCTGTGCATTGTTATGGTCTCGAGCTCTGCTTCTCAGTGAACAAGATTGGGTTTGCGAAGAAGAGAGAGAGAGAGAGAGAGAGAGAGAGAGACAAGGAACTGTTTAATTAGTTGTTAAATTGGCGGGTCCGTCAGGGGCATGATCGTCAATTTATATCCTCCATCAATCCCTTAATTTTTTTTTATTATACGTTCGGTTCAATAAACTGAAAAATTCAAATGTGCGAGTCGAAGTTTAGGAATGACAAAATATTCTGTTCTCGATCTGATTAGCTCCAAAATTTAATTTTAATATTATATTTGGTTAAGATAATTTATTTAATCAAAAAAATTATTTTATAACAGAAATTTTATTAGACAATAATACTTCAAAATATCATTTCAAGGCGAGAAAACGGGGATGCCTGTATCTGTAGAGAACGGAGAGAGGTCGAGAAAATTCATGAAAATATCAAGGATGGGGTGGGAACGGGGCAGTAAAAACCCTTCCGTCAAGGATTATGTTCCTATTCTCCACTCCTAATTCAACCAAACAAGGATTTTAAACACCTAAAAGAACTACGAGCGCTAGTCGGGTGGAGAAGACCTTCCAGAGATTAATCAGATTGAAAGATTAATCAAAAATTATAGATGATTGATCAGTTAATCGAACAAGTCGAGAATTTTTATTACTCTGATTTTGAATCACATCTTCATCCACAAAATATCTTCCATCGATTCAGGACATCGAATTTCTACAAAGTTTGGATAACATGAGCCTTCATCTAAATATCAAATACAAGGTACTAGTGGTCTGGTGATCGAGATTCGAGTCACGATTAACAAACAGTACAAAGCTTAACCTTTCAAAAACATACATATGCAGAATCCACTTCTGAGTTTGCTATGATTACTCACTACCTCCCTCCTCTTCACCTGAGTCTGTAAAATCTTCCACCACCTCAGTTGCATTGGATTGTTTGCTCTTTGAGCGAAGCTCTTCGATTTCAATTGGCAACAACGCGTCGCAAAACACCTTTGATACCTGTAAGATCTTGGGGCATCCTGCCAGGAAAAGAAACGGTTCGGGGTTGGTTGATGTTGGCGGGTAAATAAGAATTAAAAGAGTCGTTAGAGAAATTGAGTACCTGATACGGGGCACTTGATGCCCCTGTTCTTGTTTTTTCTTATATATGCAAGAATTACATCCTTTTCATATATGTGCTTGCAATCCACACTGCACCACGAGGAGAAACCCGTGAGAAAAGTCGCAAACGAAACAAGGAGCAAAATCAAACTACCTATATTCATGTTCATTTCAGAATTCGGTTCGAGTATGAGGTTGGCCCGAAATTTTCTGTTTCATCTCCATTTAACTTCTCCTAGGACAAACCATTAAGTGCATGGCTCCCTCTACATTACTAGCTTCCATATGATGTCATAATAATACAAATAAACTAAGATTTGCCTAAAATCGGTAATATCGTTGCAATAAATAAAGGCGACAGCTAGTAAATTATGGGTGGAACCGGAAACTAATGGCTTAGGGTGATACTGTAATACAAACTTCATAATCTATTGACCCCGACAAGGACCAGGGTATAATGCTAGGGAGAACCGAGCCTTACCAAGGAGGAGCACACCACAAGGAAGCTTATATACATATTAGAGTCTGTTCTTGACATAAAAGACTAGTCTATTAGGTCTTGAGTCCAATGTGCATATAACTCTCCTTATGGACTCATATGTGGAATACTAACATATAACTTCACAACTCTAATACAATAGCTGAATATCAGAATCAGTGTTCTAAAAATCCCCGACGTATCTGATTAATCCATGATTAGTCCCCGATTAATTCTCCGTAATTCCCGACTAATCCATCAATCCGATTTATTTTTCGATCAATCCCCGATTAGTTCCCAAAAGGTCCTCTCCGTGAGATTAGCGCCTAGCGTTTTTTAGAACATTGATCATGATGGCGTATGAGCTTACGAGATTCACTCAAAAAAGAATTCTGGTACAGTGTTGTACTTCATGCATGGTATATGTTGGGTTTTTAACCATTATGTTGCCCACCATTCAGCACTATGCATGCATTACTTCAGAAGTAGATGTTGCATGCACATATACTAGATCTAGAAGTTACAAATAATATGGTTCCTAATGTGTGAACTTCTACAGTAATCATTTTTTGCAGTCAGCATCACAATTTCCAGTAACATTGATCTCTTTTCCAACTTAGACTCATCCTCATGCTAAGAGAGAAGTCCCCAATATACATACAAAACTAAAATTTCCCTTCGAATGGCAACTAAAGAAGATATTGAAAAGGCTTAAGAAGTAATGACCTCCTCCAACAAAAGACTTACAACCAGCTCAACACCATAAAGTTACGATATTAACAAAAAAGTGAAAAATGGTAGTGTATTTGTTTTATGAGAAAGGAGAGGTTTGAAATACCTGCGCACAGGAGAAACCATTTCAGTAACAGGCTTTCCACTTAATGGGCAAGTGATATTCAAAAGACTGAACTCGGTAGTGGTCATCACAATGTCCTCTTCCTCTTCACCAGGCATTGGCTGTCCTGCATGATGAACATTCTGCGGGAAAACAGGAATAACACATGCCTTATGGTGACAAGTTTAACAAGACAAGTCTCTATGACAATGAAATGATAGAAAACTGTATCACTCAACAAAACTTTTTGATGCCAAACTAATTATTATGAAAAACTAGCACCAGATCGAGCAAAGCAAACAGAGTGCACAATGTTCTCTGGCAATTACATCCCCAAGTTACTCAAGTATACATAGAAAACTCACTTTAGCATTGATGAGTTTCCATATGGATTAATAAAAGGGTGATAATACTTTTTTTCTTTTTTTTTGGACATCAAGTCTAGCATGCTTGTCATTACATATTGTTATATGATTACAAATTTACAATGCATGATCCAAGCATCTCCTATGCAAGCTCTCTATAAGGTCTCCAAAGTTTATACATTATTAAGAATGAAATGAACAATTTGTTAGTAGTAATTCATCCAATATTTGATGCAGCTCGTCTTGATGAAGATCCCCCTGAAATCATATTCAAAATGCATTGCACAAAGACTAAGAATCAAGGTCCTTGCACAGGAATATCCTAAAAAAATTCGTTTGCTACCCCCTTCCTATCATTTGTCATCTTTAACTTGCCTATTTTACTTTAATTAGATATGTACAATACATACATACGAGCTGGTAAAGCTTAAATATAAAGCTGATTGCTGGAGGTCAATATACAAATAACTTTCAGCAAGACAGTAGAAATGCATACCCAGATAGCTTCCTTATATTGGCGGACTAGCTGATGGTTTTGTGTGTTAGAAGATGAACTAGCCTTGAGCTTTGCAAACTCGTTGTCAAATAACTTGTTAAAATCAGTTAGCTGCATTTCAGATATGAGACATGTGAATAATTAAAGAGACTAATACCATATAACAATGCATACTATCTAATGGCACGTGATGGAAAGGTGTTGAGGACCTCTTCTCCAGGTTGGTATCCATTCCCAATAGATTGCACGACTGATGAGAAGTTCATACAGTCTTCATATGTTCCCACAAGCTCAATAACAGCATCCTCAAGTTGGTTCACCTGCAATATTTTTATCTATCAACCCATCTACAAGTGTAAATCAATCATTAAAACACAAATTTTAAATAAGAAATTGAAGAATCGGTACAAGGGCCCAAGAACTACAATTTTCGTCATTTTCAGTGTAAAATTGTCAATTTCGCATAGATTGTCAATGATTTCAACTACTATGTTTCTCGTTGACTCAAAATATAGTGTAACAATAACAATATGAAGAAAATTAAAATCCAAGTTACAAGATTCTCGACATTTTCAAACAGGATTTAACAAGTAAGAAACTTCTTAAAATTCATTAAGCTGGGAAGTAGGATTGATCCACATCTTCAAACAAAAACCTGTCAAATTATGAATCAGCAAACAAATAAAAGCAAGTGCATATATTATATTTGATGTTAGGTATATATAACAGCAGCGAACGGACACAAATTATATTGAGTTATCAGTTCACTGTTAATCACTACTAGATTTCAACATAATGACATAAACACAGGCACTAAAAAAAGGCTATGTATCTACATTAGTACATTACCTGGTCAGCCTCCCGGTCTTTCTCCAAATCAACTCCAATTTCCCTCATTGAAGTCAAAAGCTTTCTCATATCCTTGAAAAACAGAAGACGGAAAAAATCAGGCATACAAGTAAAGTAACACACCCACCAAAATATCAGGCATTGTTTCTACTTTCTACAAGACATTGAAACAAAAACTTCAATTTCAGAAACAACCAACAGGATTCAATTAGGCTCCGAGAACAAAAAATACTTCCAAATCACTAACCAAAACAGCACACCCCAATATGAAGAACTAGGAAAAGGGTAGTTCAGTTGGCATCTAAAATCAAATTTATGTACCCTATAAACCATTAATGACAGAAGCCAATGTCGTAAACATCCCCAAATTAGTCCGATTAATCCTTTAAACCGATTTATTTTCCGATTAATTCTTAGAAGACCCTGTCCGATTGACTAGCGCCTAGCAATTTTTACAACATTGACAGAAACACTTCACAAATGGCAAAAACTTGTAGAAATTAGGGTTCAAAACAAAAAGGGTGATATGGACTCAGTCAGAATCTTCAAGCGAACAATTAACCCATAAAGGTCATCATCAGGTTCCTAAAAACTAAAATTCAGAGTAAGAAACAAGTATTTTCAGCTTTAACAATCAACGAAACACTATGCTAAAACAGGACCTGAACCGTGAATCTAGGGCACAAAGAATGAAAACAAAAAATGAGGGAAAAGGGTACAATACAGCGACTAGAGATTGATTATCGGAGGCGAGAGTGTTGGCTGCGCTCTGAATCCTCGTGGCGGCGCCACCGCCTCGTGGAGCTGACGTCGACGCCATGAACGAGTGTCTCTGCGCTTCGATCGATGTTGGCTCATTTTGGAGGGAGATTTTGTGAAGAAGGAACAGAAACGACACATAAACGCATCGTTTTGCATAGTTTACTTAAGAAGTAGTCTAATACTCGTAATTGGAGGGTTGTCCAAAAATAACTTAACCGACTTGAACTGAGTTCAAAAATAAAAGTATTGGGCCAAAAAATAATAAGTCAAGACCGATTCAGAATGTATAAATTTCATGAAAATCAGTTCAAAAAAATTTCTTAAAAATGACAAGTCAAATAATAAGTAAAAACTATATAAAATATAAGAATTTCAAAAAATTTGGTTCATAACAATCCAACATAACCGAAAACGACATGTTCAAATAACCCTACGTAATTGGAATGAATATTTTACAGACGGAACAAGAAATAAACCACCGAATTGGACCACATCGTACACCATAGACTCAACCCATGTTTTTTTTTGGGTTGAGCCTGAATTTATGTGATAGCCCGTAGGGTTTTGGTCTGGGTACCGAGTTGCCCACACACAAAAACATAGTTACTTATATAATTCGAAACTTGTCGAATTTGGTACACGTGGGCCCTGTATGAGAAGTTGTTAACCAATAAAACCAAATTAGAACTCAGACAAGTTAGAATTGCGTTTTCATATTAATCGGTTCCGGTTCTTATATACTAAAAATCAAACACTTTAGGTCCGTTTCAAAAAATTGAGATGAGTCTGGGTACTCAATCTATGCTCAATTTATTTCACTTTTTTTCATGTGTGATTCACACCATTTTTCTCTTTCATGTTTCATCTATGTGTGGGGCTTATATCCCTTTCACGCTCGTGTACGCATGAGTTTCTATTTCAACACACGACATTAGCATAAACATGATTTCAACTAGAATAGTACGCTTATTTGTTCATTTATGATATTAGCGGTTCGGTTTTGGCGGTTAACCGTTCATACTTCATTCACTTAATATTTATGGCAATTGAAGACACTGTAACTTCCCATATCAGAGACTCTGAAACCTCCAAATCTCGACCAATCTCACACCATGTTTATACCGTCTCTAACATTCAGCATAAGGTTTGAGTCCTTGAAGGAACTTGAGTTACGTACTTTTAATGGGTGAAGCTTTTCTTACTTCAGTGTAAAGGATACAAAAGTCACATGTCATGTCCTTTATGGATGGGCCTTCTTAAAAGGCTCATCCTCGTCTAGCTAAAGACGTTAAAGAAATACGCTTTTGACTGACACCTTAATTTTAGTGACAGAATGATTATTTAGGTTTTGATTTTGATTTCTTTGTTTCTTGATACTTTATGCATTCTCTATGTTTTAAAACTTCTGGGTTACTATTTTTGAGGCTGAGTTTAAGGTGAATGGAAAAGAAATTAGCATATTTGTTTTTAGTCTTCTTTAGTCTTTTAGGTTTAGAGCTTTTAAGATTTTGTTTAGTCTGAAGTGTTATGAAGTATTATCGCACGTACTACAATTAAGTCTTTTTTATTTCGAGTTAGTTAGTACCTAGCAAGACCCTAAGTATGGTGTGTGCAAATGTGCACACACCATGATCTAGTTTTTGTGTTGTCTCAAAGACTCTGTCAAGCCCTAAGTGTAATCGAGTCTTGCATCATTTACATCCACATTTACATTTATGCATTTTTTGTACAATTTTCCTTCACTTTTAGCTTTGTACATTGTAACGCTTTCTCTTGGGATATTTCTGCTGGTAGTTGTTGTTATCTAGATCAATAATCGTTAGTTGTCGCTATATATATAAGATCGGCGAATGCTAGTTGTTGCTATTTATGATTTTAATGCCGAGCTAGACCATAGGAAAACAATGATGAAATTGTTGCTTTGCATAGCATGTGTTTGGGTGCAAAAACTGATACATCGACTTCTATAAATTCATTATAATGTTCTAGTGTGTGATTTGAGTGTGTTCTCTTACTCGTTGATTTAGATTCTTTGCAATTTCCAATATCATACCTCGCATCTTGCCTAGAGAGTTGACTCCACAACTATAAAGAAGCCCCCTTGAGGAAAATAGAAAAAATAAATGAGTTTTCATGTAAAATTAGACGGGTCTAATTTTAAATCAAAACTATTGAGAACATTTTAGATTTTTTAACAAACTAATTCAGGGTCGAGAGCATTGTACTCATGATTGTGTGAGAAGAAGCAATTTAATTGCGATGCACATGATTAGCCTTTTTTGATCATCTTTACCCCACCCTTAGCTCAAACCAAATGTTACGAGTCGGGTAAAGTCTTACAAATGAATCACTTAAAAAAACTGTCTCTTACGATTAATGGTGAGGGAGTCGAATCGAATAACATATGAACTCTAAATTGTACGTGAAAAGAAATCGGTATGGTTGAGGAATTGCATTGATAAAATTGAGAGAAGCTATAGAGAACACCTTCAAGGACATTTTTACATTTACGTGAGTTCTCAGTTTAAGTGACTTCCTGATGCTTTGTTATAGTTCTGAGCTTGTCTTATAAAAATATAACATTATTTTTATAATTTATTTATTTATTTATTGGGGTATTTTCTGAGTCAGTCTCAATCTAGCTATTTTTATGCATTACATTAATTTATTTACCTTTTGAGGGCCCTTTATTTATAGGGGCCTATTGCCTAGATAGCCTCGTCGAAGCCTAATTGCCTTCTATGAGGGATTTCAATAACCGGTCAGTGTTGACGGCGTCTTGATCTACGACAGTGGTCTCGGTGGCGATGAGGTCGGACACCGGAGTTCTGGGAAGCTTGGACTTGTATCTATCTAGGCACCATTTCGCATTGGCGTCGCCGTTTTGAATCTTGTCCTTCACGGTACCATATTGGGTGCGATCGTCCATTAAGCCTAAGGCTTCTTGAAATAAGTTATTCGCGGCCTTACCGCGACATCCTTCTCACCTAAGCGACACAAAATTATTAATACAACTTAGAATTAGAATGACAACATGACTTATTCTGAATAGTTTCTGAACTCGAAACTCATTTCGTTTCTAACAAGTTGAAGTTGAGGGACAATCGTGAATTTAAATCTTGGTGCACTCATTGCGGCTAGAGTACCCTATCTGGAAATATGTGAATATGTTCATCAGCTTAAATAACGGTCTGACCCTTCACCTATCAGGTTTAACTTTTAGGTGGGATGGTTTCTGACATTTACCAATGAAAAGATATGTATATTTACCGCATTGTCGGTGAAGGCGTTCCACTTGTTCTGCATGTCGTCCGAAAACAATTTGGAGATCCTAACGACGCAATTGACGATCTTGGCTAGTCCGGCGATGTCAGCGCTCGGGGAACCGTTGTCGCCGTGGATGCAATCCTTGCATATGCCTGGATAGGGTGTCTTGTCGCACAAGGCACCGATCAAGGCTTCGTCGCCTTTTACTACCATTGTATGACACATGGAGACGACGATAACGGTAACAATAACGATACTCATTGAGGACACCATCTTTTTCTCTTTTTTCTTGATTCTTTTGTTTGTTGCAGTGAATATTGTGTTTACTTTGGGTTTATGGAACTACATATTTATAGGGTAAAAGTTTCTTGAACACATTGGTTGGAAAATTAACCTCATTAATTACCTTATTATAATTTGGATTTTATTTTGTACAATCAATGGTTAGCATGTTTACTATTTATTACATTGTATCATATTGTATGAGATATAATGGTGTAAAATCTTTACGGAGGCAGGTTAAATTTCATTAATTACCTTTCATGTTAGGGATATTTAATTGGCTCATATTTTTAATATACATAGTTATGGAGGAGGTATAATCGAGTTTGAGCCAAATTCGAGCTTAAGATTGAGCTTGTTTAATACACGAGTTGGGGTTGAGTTTGACCTTTTAAGGCTCGATAGGCTCGTGGGCCGGCTCGTTTAATATTTAATTGATCATATATCTTTATTAATATATTTTAAGTTTTTTATAAATATTTATAATGAAATTAGACGAACTGAATCGAGTCGATCCGACCTCAAGCTGGCTAGTTTAGTATTTAATGAATTACATATATTTATCTAATATTAATTTTATTTTTAATGAATATTTGTATTGAAAATTAAGCGAGCCGAGCTCGATCTTGCCTATTTCTTTTTCGAGCTGAACTCGAGCTTAGTTGCATAATTTCATTTGAGCCCGAGCCGACTTCGAGCTGGACCCTTTATTCACGAGCCAAGTCGAACCTTGCCTTGCCACGATTCGGCTCGTTTACACCCCTACTAGTGGTGGATCCATAAATTTTATCAAGGGGAAAGTTTCATATTAAAAGTTAAATTTCTTTATGACATAATTAATTTAAAAATATTATTTTTAATTTTTTGGACTAAAGGAAAAGGATTTGAGCAATGAAAACTTACATGATTGTTGAAAAGTTTTGAAAGTATTGAGTGAGAAGAGTAGGAAATATGAGTCGTAAACATGATTGCTTTCCTTACTTGTTTATTTCATAACCCAATAAGGATAAACAAGATTAGCCTTTTTGTGAGGAGAAACGATTTAGTTGTGATGCACATAATTAACCTTTCATTCTGATCATCTTTATTTCACCATTAGCTCAAAAAAAACATTATAAGCCGAGTAAAGCCTTATAAATGGATTCACTTATCAAGTAGGTCTCCTACGATTAGCAGAAAGGGGGCGAATTGAATAGTATATGAACTCTAAATTTTATGTGCATGAAATGGTTGAGTAGTCGCATCTATAAGATGTTGAGTTGAGCGGTAGAGAACACCTTTAATCAGTACAATTATACATTCACGTGAGTTCTCGGCTTACGTGACTTTCTAATGCATCTAATCGTACTTTGTGGATGGTTATTCTGAGCTTGTCTTGTGTTCGTCGTGCTTGATGTGATTTGGTCGTCGTGCATGATTGAAACATATTTTGTCTTATTTATTGGGTTGTTTTCTAAGTCGGACTCAATTTATTTTTGTACGTTACATTAACTTATCTACCTTTTGTGGTACTTTTATTTATTGGGGAAAATTGCTTAAATGTTCCCCGCCCTATCGAAGATAAACTATGATAAAAGAATGCCCCCTTAGACTTCTGATTGAAATTATGTGGAGAATAATATTATTGACCGTGTGAAATACAATAGGCGAGAGCTCTTTATGTAAGTTATGAATTAAAATAAATACTAACGATAATAAGAAAGTCAGCTAAATAAGTAGTAAACTTAGAATAAGAAAAGTAGTACCGAAATAAAATATAGGAAATATTCTAATATTCTAACATGGTCGAACCCTAATTGCCTTCTATGAGGGATTTCAATAACCGGTCAGCGTTGACGGCGTCCTGGTCTACGACGGCGGTCTCGGTGGTGATGAGGTCCGGCACCGGAGTTCCGGGAAGCTTCGACTTGTATCTATCCAGGCACCATTTCGCATTGGCGTTGCCGCTTTGAATCTTGTCCTTCACGGTACCATACTGGGTCCAATTGTCCATCAAGCTTAGGGCTTCCTGAAATAAGTTATTCGCCGACTTGCCGCCCAGCCAGCACCAGTATAACACATCCTTCTCCACCTATAAACCAGTAAGAAATATATTTATTAGAGGATCAACTCAATTAAAAGCTTAAGTAGATAGTTGAATAATGAACCATAGTTTTACTTTAACATAATTCACCCAATCCGACTCGAATCAACCATCGGTTGAGCCTCTATATCGAATTCAAATCACTTTATTATCCTATAAGTGCCATTAAATTTTTACCCTAAACAATATTCACCCAATCCGACTCGAATCAAACATTGATCGAGCCTTTATGTATCGAATTCAAATCACGTTAACATTCTATATCGAATTTAAATATTGTTGCAGTTATTGCTGATGAAAAAATATATATTTACCGCATTGCCATTAAACACGTTCCACTTGTTCTCCATGTCGTCGGAGAACAATTTGGAGCTCCTGACGAGGCAGTTGAGGCTGATCTTGGCTAGCCCGGCGATGTCGGCCCTCGGGGAACCACTGTCACCGTGGAGGCAATCCCTGCAGATGCCTGGATAGGGTGTCTTGTCGCACAAGGCACCGATCAAGGTCTCGTCGGCTTTTACCATCACCATCGTTTGGGACATGGAGACGATGATAACGGTAACAATGACAAGACTACTCATTGAGGACACCATTATTTTTTTTCTTTCTCCTTTTTTCTCGATTCTTTTGTTTGTCGTAGTGAATTGTGTTTACTTTGGGTTTATGGAACTATATATTTATTTATAGGGAAAATTTTCTTGAACTAATAATTGGTATGAAAATTAGTCTCATTAATTACCTTTAATATTAGGAAATTTTAGAATTGGATCCTACTTATAATATACGTATAAATAGTTCTCATGCACAACTAATTAAGTAATTACCATAACATGCACAAGTATAATATATTTATTTATATTGCCATTAGTTGTCTCCTAAAAACGAAACAGAAAGACTTTTCTTTTCTTTTCTTTTGAAGGTAAAACGAATTTTATTAATTAAATAGCAACTAACCCGGCGTTACGCCGGACAG
>JAYMTP010004587.1:0-14699 GCA_036897365.1 Geranium brycei
TCATGGTCATATTGAACAATGAAATCATGTTTTGGAATTAAGCACCTGTTCAAAAATGGAACAATGGAATTAGGTCCACATGGAACATTTGCAACAATGAAATAAAAAAATGGAGTGATAGAATGAAGTTCAAATGTAACAATGGGACATGTCATTTGAGATATGAATATGCAATATGGAACTAACATCAGATGGAATAATGGAATGAAGTAAATATGGCAGAATGAACTTATTTGCATAATGGAGTCATGGAACAAATTAGCTAATAGAATTATGGAATCATGTTCATATGGATTGGTCGAACCAACGATATGGGCAATTAGAGTCTCTGAATCAAGAGTTACTTGAACCAAAAAAACTTGAAATTTTCCCCAAATCGGGCAGATCTGAAGTCACCATGGGAACAACACATGCAGATCACTTAAAAAAACATACAACACATGCAGATCAAAACACACAACTCAAAAATCAGAAACAACATTACAGATGAAAACTGAAAAATAATAACTTAACATTGCAGATCAAAGAAAATCAGAAAGGGAAAGAAAACAGTTATAACATAACAAAAAACATTCATGAATCAGAACCCAAAAACCACTACACACGATCAAACAAACCAGAATTCACATATGCAATTTACTCAACAGAGGATTGATTAACTAACCTTGCTTCTTATTCTTGGGCAGATTTAAAATCCTCTGAGATTTGCGCTTCAAAGGGACCATTCTCGACGCTGCCAGTGGAGTGATGTGAATCGCGTCGGCGTGATTGTGTTAATCGAATCAATCTGAATGTGCGAGAGAGGGAAGGATAGGGTTTGAGAGTTTGGGAAAAGGAAAGAGAGATTATGCAGCAAATCACCGAGAATCAAGCAATTAAGAATCGTTTCCATTTTCTCATAGTACAAAAATACCATACTGCCCTCACTTCTACTGATTTAATGCTTTTTTGTGCCCTTGAATGCTAATATTTACAACGCGTGCCATCACAAATGACATTAAATGAGCACCGTAGATCTGTAGATCGGATTGCCACGATATATTCTTATATTTGTACACAAATATAGCATTTGTATCCGATTAAACTCCTCTATTTAAAGTATGACACCATTCAATTTTATTGTCATTTTGGAATATTCTAATGGCATCCTAATTCTTCCTAAGGATAAAAACTATAAGGGGAATTTCATCAGGAGTAGCGGTATCATTATCATAACTGAAACAAGCAGAATTATGATGTAGGAAATAATCGATGTCTAGTTGTTAAAAAAATATATCGTGATTTCTTGGGACCAACGACCACAATAGGCACCATCGAATGGTTACAATTTACAATTTAGATAAGGCAACAAACATATTTGTAGAACTAAAAGCAACCATCTAATATGCGGTTATAGATAAAACTTGGTTTCAAATTGTAGAACCCAAATGTTGACAACCGCAAAATATTGGACGTGTTTGTGATTTCCCAATGTTGTATCATGACATAACGTCCATTAACTTGAAAACAAGCTATCCGATTGGACCGGGGCGGTGACTAGCTAGTTCCCAAGGATTACACATCAATTACTCGGTCGTGTGCCCACTTACAAAGCATATTATGAAATTGGAATGATGGTATCCAAGAATGAGAAGAAACTGAAGAACAAGACAGAACTCAATAACACAACAACGTCAAAAACTCTGAACGAATATAACTTTAAAATGATTTATACACGTGCAGCGAATCAAGCAAATTGTAAGGATGAAGATTTTTTCATATGAACAACCAGATAAGACTTCGGTATTTATAGTAAAAATACAAGAGATGATATAAGACCATTGCTGCAGTCATGGCGTGACGAACGTTATGAAAACGGTAATAGACGTACCAAAAGTCCAATGGAAATTCAAAATGTTACTTCTAATCATTAAATAAATATTTCTTATCAAATGAGCTCGTACCCGAGCCGAACGATGGCAGCATGCATGCACTTGTGGTCGAGCCCTCTCAATACAAACATATGAAGATATATAAATCGATATATTCCCTACATGGCTCATTACTTGGCTCAAGTTTCTTTAACAGGTCTTATTGAGAGTTTGGTAAGGAACTTGTCTCCAGACCTGAATTGTTTTTTTTTTTTTTTGGATTTGGAATAAATGATCCCTACGTTGTTTTCTTTAAAAACTCCCCATGTGGTACAATTTAGAAAACATACGTTAGACTTTTAAAGCCATTAATCAAACAATTAGTAGATAGTTGCGTAATAGTGTTAAGTTTAGGAATGACAAAAGAATTCAAATATGACAGATACCCATGTACCTGATCCGATCGGAACGGATATAAATATTTTCGCTGGTATATTATCGAATACGGATGTACCTATATCTTACCTGACTCGTGCCTGATGCATTTAAAAAATAATAATAATTTAATAAAAGTAAAAACCATATGATTTGATTTTGTGGAACGTGTTTGAAAACTTTGTTGGATTGTGAACTTTATTTATTATGTTTAGAAGCGTGAATTGTGAACTTTATCATGTTTGGTAGCTTGAATTGAAAATTTTATTGTGTTTCGTAAGTTTTATGTAAGACTTTATCATGTTTTTGTATTTATTTTTTAATGAACTATATATTTAGTTTCGGGTAAAGATACAAATATGAAAAAAATATTCATATCCGTCGGGTATTGAACAGATTGAATACCCGATAAATGAACGGATAATTGACCGGATATGGATACACACTCAAGTGAGCAAATACAGGCAGGTACGAATATAAAGAGCCATACCCGCTCCATATCCGATCCATTACCATTCATTTCCAGTTAAGTTTAGGTTTGCCCAAGATTATAAAAGGGGTAATTTTACGTTACTACGGTCAACTTTACACTAAAATCAAGTTGTCACAGTTAACTTTGTCTCTCATCAAGTTACTACGGTAAAGAATTTTTTCATCTGATTAACTGTTATGATGGATGCCGAACCATTCCATTTTTTGGCTACTGTCTACCTTACTTTCCTCTGGACCTAGTACAAGAGAGGAGAGGGAGGGTGGATGATTTTATTTTGTATAAAAGTTAAGGAAAAATCAAGGCACCAGAACCAACAACAGCACAAGGAAGATTGTAGATTTGAGATTGGGTTCATCAAAGGAAGATTCTCTCTTAGGTTAATAGTTAATTTTCCCATTTAATATAATTTTGTGTGGTTCTTTTTATTCTGTTGAGCAGTTGAAATACTTTGGGTTTTTTATGGTTGGTATCATCAACAATGATGAATTGATGATTTAATTGGTTCAACTTTTACTTGGGAAGATGACGAAATTCTACAACCCTAATACGAAGAACAGCTAGAAAGGCTGAAGAAACGGGGTATTAGGTAATAGACGATTGCTGATCGGAGAAGGACCTTCTGTGATTGTCGGCAACAGTCCAAGAGAAATTGGGTGATGACATTATCATCCGATACAATATATTTTCAAAAATTATATAAGGGTTATTTGGACATTTAACTTTGAAACTTAACACTGTTACAACTAATAAGATGAAAACATTCTTTATCGTAGTAGTTTGATTTTAGTAACAGGAAATGAATGTGATGAGCAAGAGATCGTGGACCTAATTTTCATAGGCCCAAATATTGATTTTGGACTTGAGTAGCCCATAGGCCTATACTAATATTTTGTTGTAGCCAATTTGTGTCAGTATTATTAAATTCATTTTGGATTTACACCATAAATGATTTCATGATATATGCGAAAGTACAATCTCCAATTATCTACTTAGTTATCAAGAATCTGTGAGTACGTGGCACATCATGATTGGGCAGACACACACGTGGAAGCAGCGAAAACAGGTGTCTCCAAACAGTTTCAGCTTCTCACGAAACGACAAATTGAAAGGAACAAGAACAGACGACGAAGAGGAAGAGAAAAAAGAAAAGTTAGGAAATAGGTAAACCCTGAATCGTATCACAGTCTCTCTCTCTCTTTCTGAATTAGGGTTAGGGTTAGGGTTAGGGCTTGGGTTTTGATCTTCTTGAGCTTGGATCGCCACAGCAACCGCAAATGCGTACCAATTGCTGCCACATATCGTTGGCTTTCCTTCTGAAATTGCTCAATTTCCTCCAGACATTCGTGGGAGTGTCGATGGTGATTTACTCGGTATGGATGCTGGATCAATGGCATCACCGCGTCCCCAGCTCTCCGCCTTCAGCTCCTTCGCCGGATTCTTCCTTGTCCCCTCTATTCAGCTCTCACCAGGTTAGGGTTTCCGATCCTTTCAGCTTCCTGCCTGTTATGGTCTCCGGCTTCGAGAACGGGCTGGATCTCCAGTCTATGAAGCTTCCTGCGCCCTGGTAATCTACAACTTCTCAATTCTGTTGCAGAATTTGAACTCTCTTATTGTAGTGCGTAGGGATCTGAATGAGTCGTCTCTAAATTCTCTGAGTTTGTACACTTCTTGTCTGTTTTCTGTATTCAATCGATCAATTAATTGCTCTGCTGTGTCTTCTTTTGAGTTTGAATTCATGTTTCTGGGTTAGGTATCTATTCTATGGTACGGAAATGAAGTAACTTTTAACTGTTTGGAATTCTATTCTGTTCTTTCCTGATGAGTTTAGCTGGAACTATATGAATTTTTTTTTTCAACTTAAGCTGTAGTTTCACTTCTCTTATTGTGGGTTATAGTCATCTTTATTTAAATTTGGGAATTGGGAATTTCATCTACCCTTATTTGTTGTGGCAGGTTTATCTATTCGTTTATGGGCGTGGGCATTTTGCTGTGTTGTCATACCTTCATTGGATGCATTGCAGCTGAATCAATAAATGGCTGTTGCCTTTGTTTTGTATCCTACTCATATGAGGAATTTGTGTGCCATGTATGGTATTAACAATGGTTCTTTGTAGATTTGTGACGTAATAGCAGGTGCTTATATCATATAGAACTTGAAATCTTAATTTTAATTTTGTTTCTTATGCAGAGTTTGTAGCTGGAAAAATGAAAAAGGTCTTTTAACGCTATAATTAATATCATGTAACTTCACTAAGATTGAGGGTTAGGAATATTTAATAAGGTCTTTTTGAATTGTGTTCTTTCCCATATCTTTTCCTTAACCTCGTGGAAATGTTAGTACACTCTTCTCAGCATTGTGTTTGTTCTACTGGAAGCAGCTCTGGTGGCATTTATTGCAATTGATCATCGCTGGTACAAGGTTGGTTGCCTCCACCCAAGACACCGCCACAAAAATTAATTTTACTAGCATGT
The DNA here is from genome assembly GCA_036897365.1 of Geranium brycei. NCBI lineage: Eukaryota > Viridiplantae > Streptophyta > Magnoliopsida > Geraniales > Geraniaceae > Geranium > Geranium brycei. The sequence continues at coordinate 5,251 of JAYMTP010004587.1, forward strand.
TAATGCATTCTTATATGCGTGCTCAAACAACTGCAGGATCTTCCATCGGACCCAACTGGAGAAGTTGAAAGCCTTAGATTGTTCATTAAAGAAAACAGTGATATCTGTAAGTGGGTTGGTATCTCTGTTGCTGTAATTCAGGTATGTAATGGACTTCTGTTTTATATTTGTTCGTTTATGTTTTATCTGTCTGTCTGTTTCTCATAGTGTTATTTTCTATAATATTTCCAGGCATTGTCTTTGCTGCTGGCAATAAGTCTTAGGGCCATGATTTCTACTCGAAGAGCTGACTATGATTGTGAGGATGATTATGAGAATGGTAATGGTAGAACTTGGGAGCCTTTGCTGAATCCACATTTAAGCCAAAAACACGGAATTCACGACATTTGGAGCTCGCGAATTAGAGAGAAGGTTTGTTTAGCCATAATTTGTGATCATTGAATTTAAGCATTCAAAAGCCTCTAGCCAATTCTAAGTTCACATTAATTCATGATGGCGACCCTCTGTCTATTACTCATTTTATTATTTTTGGCTCTTGTTTATTATTCTTGTGATGTTCCATTAAATATCTATCCCTTCTAATATGCGGAAGTATTAAGTATTTGATATATTCAGTACACTACATTCCAGCTGCTGTTCTTACTCATACTCAATATTGAATTTTATCAGTCTTGCAACATCAAATCTATCTTCAACCGAGCCTATGCAACTATTCACTGACAAGTTTGTTGATTGTTTTGTAAATTTGGAACTTCACATAGCTAGTCTTACCACTAATAATTTCATTTTCTTATTTGCCTGATGTGCAGTATGGATTGAACTCGAGTGAGAAAAATAATGGGCAGAGTCAGAGTGGATAAAGTCAAATCACAAAGGGCGAAGGAACCATGGCTCATCAGTTCTCCATGGATTCATTCACTGAAGAATCATGTTAATGCTCCATATGGTTGTTTGTACTGTGGATTCATATATGATGTATATAGGTCTTTGCTTGTATCTTAAAGGTGTGATATCTTGCATAACTAATTGCTGTCATGTACTCAGCGTTAAACTGAATGTTCCCTTTTTTATGATAAATCTTGGAGTGCTGTTAAAAGCAAGCTTAAGTTTCAAAATTACTATGAGCTCCATTTAGAGGAATAAATTATGAGTACAAAACAAAGCTGTAACATTTTACAAGCCAGAAAACTGAGAAGTTGCTGGAGAGAGTCCACTAAAACAGCTTGAGTATCAGGTTAGCAAATCAGTGAAAAAGAACTGAGCACACGCAAAGGAGAAAGGCATGTAATTTTCCTAAAGCTCAGCAAAAATAGATATCTAATCTTTTTCTCAAAATGTTATTTGGCGCAAACAGAGTAACTCTAATCATAGACAAATCATGACACTTCAGTAACAAATAGTAAAATAGTGATTCAAATTCCGAAACCACTGACTATACAAATTAGAAAACAAATGACATATTAGCAGTTGCTTCACTTTCGCATCATTGTTGGAAGCTGGATTAGACCAACAAATCAATAATAGACTTGCATATAAATAAGAATCCAAACAGAAAAGAAAATCCAAAGGCCACTCATCTCCTGTCCTCTCCTCCAATTGTCACTGTTACTGTCACAACCTAGCAGTAGCAGCCAAATCAAGCACAGCCTCTTCCACAAGCTCTTGTAGCAGCTTCCCTTCTATTTCGTTGCCTACATTATCTACTTGCAATCTCATGTGCTCAACCCACCAATTACCGACCAACTCTTTCCTCACCACCCTGTCCACCACCATGTCCCCATCCTCACTACATCCGCACCCCTCCTCACTATACAACCATTCCTTTATTCTGGCCCACACCCGCTCTTCCAACATGACTGGCGCTCCACTCCTGTGCCACCCACCCGGTCCATCACGTGCCATTTCCACCAGTGCCGCATTGACACAATCAAATACTAGCTTCCGATTTGATCTACTTTGCCTTCGCTTTCCCTCGTGCATTGCTTCCTCAGTCATGCTCGTGTATTTGTCTCTGAACGATGAATCCAAAGGGCTTTCAGGTGAGTGCCCCCTGGCGGAAAATGTATTCAATTGGACCTCACTGCCATAGCCAGATGCAGATAACAGTGTTTGGATAGAGGCAAGCCATTCTTGTTCTTCCTCCATGGCCCCTCCAAGTGTAACTAAAGAGGGACCAAGGGGATATGGAGTGGTGGTCTCTGTGCAAGAATCACCCCATGAAAGTGTTCTAGCAATTGATTCTATAAGCGGTGACTTATCAATCAAGTTGGATTGTACAGGGTGGTGTATACCTGTTACAACCAGAAGAATAGTGTAATTAACAAGACACAAAGGCCAAATGGGAAACTTGGTAGTGCATAGGGCTAAAAACAAAATTTACCTCGCTCGTCTTGCTCAATACATCCAGATGATGTCATAGCTGCATTGTCATCCTCTTCAAATGGCGGTTCCAAAACTGAGACAGGGCTTGGTTGGTCTGGGTTCTCATTTACATTTCTTCTCACCACAGGCTTTGATGCAGAAATTTCTGCCTGAAAGAAGTCATATATCTCTAGATCAACAATCCGTGTCAACTTGAACATCAATGAAAATTCAAGTTAATGGAAACCACAATGTGGTGCCAAGTTGAAAGTATACAATCAACTACTGTCAATTTTTATGGTGACATTTTTTGCTCACATTTAACTCAAAGCCACCATTACATAAGTTCATTATACATCAAAGGTCAGTCTACTAAAAGTTTACTATTCCAGTAAAAGTGATAAAATTATCATAACTCAGTTCAGTAGAAGGTTCTCATATCACAGACTGATTCCATGTTAAAGTCAATGTTAACACTGCCAATTTACAACTTAATCCTATAAAACTTGAACAATTTTGAGAGGTTGCAAGTCCACGTAGTAATGATGATCCTGAAAAAATCATTACCTAATACTACCTAGTGACCTCAAACTAACATCTCTCCACTTAAAGGGTGAGAGATGAGATCAAAATCCACGTAACAGGTTAGGACACAAGAGACTAAATACCTAGGAATCAAAACAAGTAAACAACACAGAGAGTGCGCGAAAAATTAGAAGCAATACCTCCCGAGAAACTATATTTTGCTTTTGTCCCATGCCAATTGAATCTGGGGAAGGTTTGCTGCATAGACTAGCAGACAAACACTCTTCAAGGTCACCGTCATTATTCAATGGTGATGCACCAATAACACGAGGTTGTGCTGAAGATCCTGCCCCTTCAATGGCAGAAGATTGAGATTCGTCTTTAGATTGGTATGAACTGGACCTTTCTTTATTCAATCTTTTACTCCTTGAGAAAAATAAACTTGAAACTTTCACTTTCAGTGATGATGTCATACTCTTTGCCTTAGTAAGCTCCTTGGGAACAAGAGATTTGCCAACTTCATGATCTGAGGCTTCAACATTCAGTCTAGCATCATATACTGTAGGAGAGACGGGGAGGGATTTGGACCTTATCAGATTCATAGGAGAATCATCTGCACATTCTTCCTCATTATCATTAATACTTATAATTGAAGTCGATCCCCTTGGTTCCTGCTCCTTACTGTTACCATCTTCCTCAGACTTTACTAATTTCTTAGAATCAGAAAGTGCTAGCATTTCACCCAGTGTATTGGAGCTTCTCCGGACATGTCTGTGTCCTTGAGAACTCCCAGTGGATGTCATCACGGCCCATCTCTCAGAAAGTCGCCTTTTGGCTTCTCTACAAACCGATGACTCTGGTGAACAAGATGCACGGCTGAATGAGGAGGAAGAATAAGGGCTACCAAACCTATTGAGGTAATCCCATGAATGCCTAGATGTAGGAGATACTACTTCAGAATCAATAAGATCACCCACTGCATATTCATTTTCTGATTTGTCAAATGAACTCTCGTCACCTATGTAGCCATTTGATAATACAGAGGAGAGCAATGTCTCATCCCTTCGATGACCCATCAAATTTTCACGCATCTGCCGAGTAATCTCCTTTGCCACTTCTCTTGATTCTCGTGCCTCCTCATCTTCAGGTGCCTCAAATAAATCTCCTCTTTGCAATATACTTGGTGGCGGTGAAGGGGAAGAAACCACAGCCTTAAAGTCATGAGTCTTCCCAGGAGTTGGCTTCAACACCACTATTCGAGTTGGCTGAGTAGGAAATTCTTCAGCATTCTGATTGGCATAAGTAGAAGAATAATCTAAGTTACTTTTGTCCCATCCAGTCACCTGACCTGTGTGGGCTTGTTTCTTAACCTGTTTATCACTCTTCTTTCCTGATCCAGCAAGTTTTTCTCCATCAACCTTTTTAGAAGGTCTAAGAACAGTGATGCGTTTTGAAACGGGAGGTGGAATCGACTCCATGCCTGAAAAATGCTGAGAAAAAAGAGAATCTGGTTCTTGCAAAAACTTAAGAAACACATCTCTATTGGAACTTAAAACCTCTAATGCTTCTTGAAATTCCTTGGACTGACGAAGCTTCGCGTCTGTGGCAAGACGTTTTGCTTCCATGAACTTCTCACGAACAACTGCCATTTTCTTCTCATTAATACGTTCGCAATACCTTATCGTTTGTGGTGATTTATCTCTGGCATAGTTTATCTTCTGAGATTGTTGCCAGATCTCATAAACATCTCTGTATTCATTTTGCCCCGTATACTCACTTTGCATTCCCTTGTCTGAAAAACCATCATCTTGTTGCCAGCATTCTAGTATACTTGAATGACTCAAACTGCGTCTTGAATAGCCTTTTAAATGACTTCTAACAGCAGCCGAATCAGATTGCTGTCGCGGAAAGGTATCAAGACCCATCAGCTTGGCAACCACATTCGGTGGGTTATGTCTAGCATCACCTTTTTTTGACAGTTCTTGGGAAATATGCATCTTCATGGGTGTTGCAGTTGTTTTACCGGACACAATCTGCATGCACATGAGAATATAGGAATATAAACGACTCTGATACGAAAAACAAAGGAATTAAATAACAAAAAACCCTGGTTCATAAGTACCTGTTTTTCCTCTGCCTGATAACTAAAGGGGGGACTCAACATCCTATCATCATCTAACGGATTTCTTGAGAGTGAAGAACCTGCTCAATGAGCCACTCCATGTCAATCTAAAGTTATCCAAGTAGCATCTGGCTGACTTTTATGATAGCATAAGATTTGTAACCATGCATGGCTGACACATGATGTAAATTTTGATAATCAAAACCTTAGCTGAGCTAGCAAGGCTGATCATTTTTATCCTTAAGAACTTCTGGCTGATGTATAAGATGCAATTGAATAGTACAAACCAACCGGGGGGTGCGTGAACACAAGTGTCTGCCCATACTAGACACTATGCAAATTTAGTAATTAAGATATGCAAACAAATATCTGTAAATTACATGGTCTAGTAATGAGTATCATGACAGTTGGAAGTGGTATATTAGATTATAAAAAAATAACTAATTTGAGTAGGCCAACCAATATTCCTATAGGAGGTAAAGCTGAACTACTTGAAAAGGCAGTAATTTAATGGCGACAGGTTAACTTAATAACCGGGTTGTTAACTATATCTATCATAGTATCTTGTTTCACACTAAAATTTAGGGAGACAAGAGGGAAGTTGAACCAGAGAACATGGCAAATAATTGTGTGGGACATCACAAGAGAACAGAAAAGAGTTCAATACAACAGAAGCAAGGAAAGAAAAGCACCATCATCATGTGGTCGATCAGTCAGCAGCCTGTTTCCATTAGCACCTGTACTTAAATCAAAGAGGTTTACCATTCTCCCCAAGCATCCTGGAAAGGGTTTCTCATCATCAACTTTTTTCTTCTGAATTGTATTCATTTCAACTCCTGCCATTACAAAGCCCAGAGGATCAACCTCAACCACCCACAGAATAAAAACTACATAGATAAATGAATGAAAACTTGAAGATAATGAAAGCATAGAAATAATCAACTGGGTAGCAAGCTAATTTAACAAACAGAACACTTAACACAAACTAGCAAAATACACAATATCAATCAAAAGTAACAAATGTAAGTGTGAAAATCTGATAAGTTTTAACCTCAAATTCAAGATGAATTGATCAGGTAAGACCCAGAAATTATTAGGGCAAAAGCCACAGATTCCTAGGGAAGAGCAGGTTAAGCAAGTTAGAGAAAGCAGTCCCTTGAATAAGCCATTCAGTTCACCACAAAAAAAAAGAATATGAGAATAAAGGGACCTTTCCTGGAAAAAGGAAAGAAAAATTGCAGAATATTATTCTATAAAGTATCACATAATTTTGTCCTATTAGACCTGAAACAACTCAAACTCAAAGCAGATGAAGAAAAAGGAAAAAGAGGTCACTCCTCAGAACACCCTGCATTGGCCCAAGACTCGTCGGACACACACAAGCCTACTAATATCACTATCCCAGAAAAACTCAGATTAAAACCCAAAAGCACAATCAATCAACAATCCCCAGATTGGGCACAAATATATGCATATACATTACTGAAAAATGAGCTCGGAAAATTAAAAAAAAATCGATCTTCAACTTGAAATCAACAATCATGAGGGAGGAGAGAGAAGCAGCGAGCTGAAACAGCAGAAGAAAAACAGATTGGAAGCAAAGGAGAGAGAGATCAGAAAGCAGTAAACTCCAAAGCCACAGAGAGAGGGAATGGTACCAAGCAAGTGGTGGTTGTGGCGGCGGAGATCGGTGGCCGGAAACAAACATTCCGGTGGATGATTGTACGGAGCAGATCTGGTTCAAGGTCGAGTTGGGTAGTGAGTGAAGCCCAGCTTTGCTTCTTCACCGTCATTATCAACAAAAAATAAATAAATATATATTTGCATTTTCAGAAACCAGAGTTTGGTGCGCACTCGTGCCGTTGTGCGCGTGACAGAGATTCATTTTCAAAATAATTGCAGATTCATCCTTGCTTTTCTCAATATTTCTCTATTGGAAGAATCTACGTTTTTTGTCATGTAGACCCGTGGGTACAGTATGGTCCAAAAACACACCACAACTTTTAAATTAGGCCAATTGGTGATTAGTTTCTTTACTTGAATTATTATTATTATTAATTGTACGGCTTGTTGGGTCTTCGTTACAATGAAAAACAAGGATGAGTTGACAAATATTGTAGTTGATTTCGGTAATCGACATTTATGCACAAACACCAACTCATTAATGCTTCGAGCTTCTCACTAATGGTTCCAATGCAAACAAATTAAGTTGCTTCATTGGACTTTTGTATTGTAAGCATTGTTTTGGATGGAACCTTATATTATAATTAATTGGGTAAGTTGGTTCATTTAGGAATTTTATTATTTGGACTGCCGCACTTTATGTTCCTCCACAAATTTCGTCATATGAAGGAATCAATATGCATTGTGTATTCATCTTTATATATTCATAATCTTAGTGGGTACATGTTTGGGACCAAGTTCAAGTATAGATAAGAATAAGTCTTTTCGCTTTCATGTTCTTCACTAAGATTCAAAAGTAGGAGACTCGTGTCACATTTCAAACCATTTACTCATCTACCATTATTGCCTTTAAAAAAATTTAAGTGTATCCATATATAAAAATAGTTTGATCAGATGTAGTTGACTACAATTATCCCTATACATTTAAAGTAAAGTAACTTATGTTTTCGTAAACATAATCTCATGGGATAATGACACTTTGTTACACCTAACTATCGCGAAATGACACTTTCATACCCTAATTACTTTTATCGTTTTTTAGTACCCTGACATTTTTTTGTGACAACCTACCTATAAAAAACCTAAAATACCCATGAATTAAAGAATTATAATTGAATTGGTTCAATTTGGTTTAAAAACTCAAAATTGAATCGGTTCAATTTAATTACAAAAAATTAAAATTAAAATTGGTGAAATTATATTGTTGTCCTCTCCTTCAATTTTTTTTATTGGCAATAATTGAAGACATCCTACAATTATAATGGTGTCTATACACTGTTGTTCGGTTGCTATAATTATAATGGTGGTTCTACATTGTTGCTCGGTTGCAAATAAGAGGGAGATAGGCGAGAGAGGAGCGAGAGGTTGAAGAAGAGGACAACAATGTAATTTCACCAATTTTAATTTTAATTTTTTGTAATAAATTGAACCGGTTCAATTTTAATTCCTTAATCTAAGAGTATTTTAGGCATTTTATAGGTAAGTTGTCACAAAAATTGTCAGGGCACTAAAAAGGAGAGAAAAATAATTAAGGTATGAAAGTGTTATTTCGCGATAGTTATGTGTAACAAAGTGTCATTATCCCTAATCTCATTTGAAGTCTTACTTAAATAATTACTTTGATTTTGACTTGCAACTAAATCTAAATCTAAATAATTTACCAACTAAACAAAGAATTTCTAAATACAGACCATAACATTTACATTTATTCATTTTTATCAGTATATATTCGATTTGCAAATTTAAAGAATTAAAGTTTGAAAACGCAACGATATTTAGATAATGCAAACGTCAGTACAGTTAATATTTGACTGCTATAGCAATAAATAACCAAGCAACCTATTCATTTCACCTCAGATTCTCCTCCATCTAAAATAATTGATTATTAAGAGTGACTGTTGGTTTAAATGATTTGACTGTAAATTTCTATTTTCAAAATAAACCATTATTGCAAATGATTTGTGGTTTGAATTTCAATTTCAAACTTGTACGAGCCTTAAAGGGACACGGTTATTTTCTTCCCCGTTTATGCGTTTTGGTTATGATCTTAACAACGGCACTACGTATTAATCGGCTTGCTTAAATAATTTGTAATTATTTCCATCAAATTAATGTAAAAAATGAAAATTGAAGGATTATTTAAAATTGATTGATTTAATATATAGGAACTGCTACTTGCCTTGTACCGCGTCAAAGGAGCACGTGACAACAAACAGCACAGCCACGTGATAAAAAAATTAAAACACAAAGGGTAAGATGGTAAAATGGGAGGAGCAATGATCACGGTGAATCTTTTACTTAAGAAACAGTTCCGTTCCGTTACCGTTGGGAGCGAGCGTCACGTGTCCATAAAAGGAAAAATATCTATCGTTTGGAGTTGTACGTGACAGCTTGCAATAACATTTCAGGTTTAGTTTTCATCACCCAAAAATTTCTCCAGTTACATTTATATCCCATACTAGTTTTCAATTGATCCCATATTGATAGTTAGTTGCTGAAAAATAAATCAATTTTGGTATTTATTTAAAATTTTAAGGGGAAATTACAAAAAAAATCACAATAAACTATTCACGATGTACACTTTACTATAATTAAGAACATCTTCAATGCTATTTGCAAAACTTACCATTCAATTATTAGAGAAAAAAGATTTATGTCCTTTTAACTCTAATTCAGTCTCCAAAAATATATATATTTGTCACATCAAATATTATTTTTTATTATTTTAATAATAAAATAATTTTAAATATTTTATTTC
>JAYMTP010004588.1:0-14699 GCA_036897365.1 Geranium brycei
ATTAAAAAATATTATTTTAGATTTAAACTTATATTTACACTAGAAGCGGCAATGACTAGGGGTGAAAACAAGGCGAATCGAGCTTTGATTCGGCTAGGCTCGACTCGTGAAAACGTGCCGGTTTGAGCTCAGCTCAGGCTCGAACGAGCTTATACAATTAAGCTAGAGTCCGGTTCGCTTAATTTTTAAGACAAATATTAATTAAAATTAAAATTAATATTGCATAGAAATATATAATTGATTAGATACTAAACCACTATCTAGTGTAAATTAAGTTTAACATTATTCTAAATTTATAATCAACATAACAATTTCTAGTGTAAATTATTGTTTCTTAAGATAAATTAATGGGTTCCAGTTTTTTGCTTCATTTTTTCACACCCTTAATTTTTGAACTTTTAAAAAATATATATTTTTTCCTATAATATAAATAATAAAAAACTGATTTAGATATTAAAAATATTATTTTAAAAAAAACATAAAACATAAAAAACGATGTTTAAAAACCATTTTTAATATTTTTAAAAAAAAAAATATTAGAATCAGTTTTTATTATTTATTTTATAAAAAAATATGTTAAAACAGAAGTTGAACTTGAACAAGAATATAACAGAAACTGAATTTGAACATTAATATGAGGGCAAATTCGACATTTCATTTCATTATTAACACCGTTAATGATGAGTGTGACTTTGGTAAATTTCAAGGGGCTCACAGGTAGCATTTTCATTTCAGGGGAGGTAAGTGGAACTTTGGTAAACCGTGAGGGATTTATGTGGAATAATTACCCCAAAATTAAAATGAGTATTTTCAAACTTGAGCTCGTCGGTTTTCCTCTTCTTTGGCTGAATATCACTAGTCGCGGCTTGATAACACGACGGTGGAAACGGGTAGCCGGACCAACTCTGCTATTGGAGAAGAGAAAAATAGTCGAGCTCAACGGGAGAGGTCAAGTCATCTCCCGGGCCACAATAAAGCCCACAAAGGCCCAATTCAGCTAAACCATCCAACAACCACCGAGAAAGAGGATCAAGATTCCAGTCGACTCGACGACCATTGCGTCGTGCTAATTAATCAATCAGATCCCTAAATACGATGATGCTTTCCATTACAACACATATTTCCAAATCAATAGAATTGCTGCAGATTCGAAAGTCTATGGTGATGCGGACTCATTGCAGCTGGGCACGCTCCGAATTTCTCTCTAATTGTTTATTCTCTAAACCCCAATCCACCTTCTCAACCCTCCAAAACCATTCCATTCCAAGTAAAGGTCCAGCTTTGGATCTGAGGAACAGAACCATCGCATACTCATCTCTAGCGTCCACCATGTCCTCCTCTGTTTCCGATGACAAAGAAGCCGCTCCCAAGCCTCTCCAGGTAATACCCATTTCGATTTGTGATCGGTTTCTGTGTTTTCTGAAATGGGTTTTGCCCTCTTGTCGTGTTTGTTCATTCGAATTTGTGGGTTCAATTTGGTGTCTTTATGTGATTTGATTGACGGGTTTTTTTATGTGATGGGTGTGCGGTCTTGGAAAAGGATGATTTTTTCTTTGTGAATGTGTGGGCATCTCTATTATTGCTCCATATATCTTCTGGGTGTTTATTTAGCAATCTCTGACACTACAAATTTGTAGAGCAATTGAGGCAGGCTATAGCTTTACTTCAATTCAGGTCTTATTATTTCAGAAATGAGAACTCTGCCATTGTCTTGGACTGGCTGGAATGTGTTTTGAGTTTGTATATTTCCGTTTTTCAAGATCTGGTTAGACATTTGTGGGAATAGTATACTAACTCTGGAGAATTAATAGTGTTCAGTGTTTTTATCCCATGCGTATTATTTTCAGTATTTCAATAAATATGATGTTTATCATTATATCCCATGCTTGTATCATGGTTGTCTGCGGACATGCACGGTGACGGAGATGGTCACCGGGAAGCCAGCTTGGCGGCGCTGGCCGGAATCGAATGTGTTCCGAAGTGTGAGGGAAGGAGAAAATGAAAAAAAGAAGAAATAAGAAGCTCTCAATGACATAGTTTTGAAAATTTGAATGACAATTAGGGGTATTTTTGTCATTTCACATTGAAAACTAACTGGTATCTAACACCGTTCCCCTATTTGAGAAAAAAATGAATCATCGCCAACTTTTATTCAAAATTTTTAAATTAACTGTAAAGTGAGAGAGGTGTGAACTTAACTATATGTTTACGAGATTATACCTAAAATAATATATGTGAAATCATTTTTACGAGATTATGCCTAAAATAATACATGTGAAATCATTTTATTATTAAAATATTGAAAACTTGAATTGAAGTGACAATTGGAGACATTTGTGGGGACTTGAGTTGGAGTTGGATGGGGATTGGGATTGGGCCTTGCCTTTTAATTATAATTCAGTAATTGTGTTTTAAGTTTGTACATTATCCATCCATTGTCAATGAAGGGTAATCTTTGCTATCCCCATGATCATTCTTATCATTGGTATCAGTGACTACCTTATAGATGGGGATTTGATCATTTTACAAGTCATTAGAATTTGACTATGCCATCCTCATGTGGGATAGACTATACTTGTAAGGTTTAAGCATGTGGGATAGACTAATTGCATATGTTTAGACCACGTTACCTTCTAATGCTTTGGCTCTTTTTCCAGGTTTCAAAACGCTTGGAGAAATTCAAAACTACAATCTTCACACAAATGAGTATGCTTGCGGCCAAACACGGAGCAATAAACCTTGGCCAAGGCTTTCCCAACTTTGATGGTCCTGAATTTGTCAAGGAAGCAGCAATACAAGCCATCAAGGATGGGAAAAACCAGTACGCTCGTGGATATGGAGTTCCCGACTTGAACTCTGCAATTGCTGCCCGATACAAGAGAGATACAGGACTCGTAGTGGACCCTGAAAAGGAAGTTACAGTTACATCTGGTTGCACTGAAGCTATTGCTTCCACTATTTTAGGCTTGATAAATCCTGGTGATGAGGTGATTGTCTTTGCTCCCTTTTATGATTCTTATGAAGCCACCCTATCCATGGCTGGCGCCGACATAAAAAGCATCACATTGCGGCCTCCAAATTTTGCTGTTCCCATTGGGGAGTTGAAGTCAATAATCTCAAAGAATACTCGCGCAATTCTGATGAACACTCCACATAATCCCACTGGGAAGATGTTCACCAGGGAGGAGCTCAATGAGATTGCGTCTCTCTGCATCGAGAATGATGTTTTGGTTTTCAGTGATGAAGTTTATGACAAGTTGGCCTTTGAAATGGATCACATCTCTATAGCTTCTCTTCCTGGAATGTACGAACGTACTGTAACTATGAATTCCTTGGGTAAGACATTCTCCTTAACAGGGTGGAAGATTGGTTGGACGATTGCTCCTCCTCACTTGACATGGGGAGTGAGGCAGGCACACTCATACCTCACTTTTGCAACCTCCACTCCAATGCAGTGGGCAGCTGCAGCTGCCCTAAGAGCACCAGACTCATACTTCACGGAACTGAAAAGGGACTACATGGAAAAGAAAGCCATTTTGGTGGAAGGACTCGAGGCTGTTGGCTTTAAGGTATACCCGTCAAGTGGGACCTACTTTGTAGTTGTGGATCATACCCCTTTCGGGCTGGAAAATGACATTGCATTCTGCGAGTATCTCATCAAAGAAGTCGGGGTGGTAGCGATTCCTACCAGCGTTTTTTATTTGAACCCAGAAGACGGTAAAAAATTGGTGAGATTTACCTTCTGCAAAGACGAGGGAACACTGAGGGCTGCTGTTGAGAGAATGAGGGAGAAGCTGAAGAAAAAATGAGACAAATGTACCTGTAGGTACGTATCTCTTGCACTTGATTATGTCAGGGATATTAGACATTTGTGTTGTGCTTTCGAGCAATCGAGTCGTGGAATAATTTCTGGCGAATTGAATTTAATCCATTTGATGACTGGTAGTACTTCTGATTGAACGTCATTGGAGCGAGTAGGTTAGATGATGAAAAGGCATGCGATTAGCATTCACTGCCATAGTCTATATTAAATTCGAAAACTTATCGAAATTTATTTTAAGGGTTCTCATTGTGTTTGTCTAACAGCCCAAGGTTTTGCTCCCGTAACTTTGATCTCGATGCCTCTAGTTCTCTTAACTTTGTCCATCAACTTATGTAACTTTGATCTTGATGCTTCTAGTTCTCTTAACTTTGTCCATCAACTTATGCTTATACAGAAACGTCGTTGGAGCTTTTTCAAAAATGGTGAAATTTGAAGCAGCATTTTGGTCCCTTAGTTTGGCTCGATTTGGAAAAAGTCTTATATGTGTTGTTAAATTATGCTACTATGTCAGAAAAAAAGTAGGTTTGGAGAAGCAATGTTACTATTATTGTGAACCAAAGAAAATAGTTTAGGTGTGATTTATTACAAATTATTAACCATTACCTAACCTGTAGTAATTACATACATATCTGTACTGTCATCTTTTATAGGTAGTTGCCATATGCCACTATGTAGTCATTGATTTGCTGATTATCATCTTGTTGCCTCAAATAATGGAAACTCCAAGACATTTAGTAAATAAATAGTAGAAGAAAAGGTGAATATTATATTATGGGTCATGTAATATAACATGTAATTATTTAAAGCACAGGGCTTACATGAAATAAATGGAATATACTCTGATTCTCACCATTGTTTCATTAATTCTGCAATCTAGATAAGATCTATTTATGTTATTTCTTTCACCCTGTGTGGCTCTGCCTCCAATTGAAGATCTAGATTTTAGAATCATATTCTCCATTTTTTTGTCTATTGAGTGTGATGATGACTATTTTGAACATGATGAGTAGTGTGTTTTAAGGTACACTTGATAGGATGAAAACATTGGAGATTTTAGTGTCCCATTTTCATGGAACATTACTTATTGTCCTTGATTTCTAGAATACATTATTTATGTTCAAGAATGCAATCAATTTGATTTCAGAAACTGCATGTCTTGTTATGAATCTCCTGCTCACATAGTTCGCTTTGCTTCTAAGTTTATGGGGTTGACATCATATGTTTGTGTCCCATATCGAAAACATGTGCATCTTGTGATCGCTGAATCTTCATAACTTATGTTAAGTTCTTAAGCGGGTTGGACTTTCATATTATATTTTTCATAAAGCTTGAATTATTATTATATAGTATAGAAGTTTATATAAAGAGGAATAGGATGCATAAAGTTGTGATGATGGAAATGTAGAGTTGAAAGATGGGTTCACTGATGCTATTTTTAAAAAGCTTAGTAGGCAAAACAATGAAGTATCACCAAACATCCATGCACTCACTTTTCATCTTGCTAGCATTTTCTGTTTGGTATGTGAGAAAAGGAAAAAAAAAGATGGAGAGAAGCTGAATAATTATCACACAAATAGGTCTTCTCTTTTCCTCCACTTTCATTCTTTATTTTGTTTGTATGAGTTATATAGGTATGTGTAGCTCAAATCATAGAATGTCTTGCATAATAAAGTTGATAGCACAATCTACTTGCACCCTTTCACTAACTATTTTTGTTTCTTCGTAAAAAGTTGATACTATTATTTTCTCGTACTCAGAAATCATACTTTTAGTTTGCCCTTTCTTTTCTTGTATGCCCGAATTTATTATATTCTTTTGAGAAAATGGTAAAAAATGTTGTATATGCATTTTTCTAATGATAAAAATATGCATCGACTTTTGATTTTATGTGCAAAATATATGTATTTGTACAAGAATGATGAAAATTTCCCTAGAATTAAGAATTAAAATTTTTATAAAATAAATTTTAACTTAAAAAATTAAATCACAAAATTGATTATACTAGCCCATACACGTAGACGAAAGTAGCATTCATGCATCGGTGGAAACGCTAAGCGCAAATATTTTAACTTTTAAAAAATAATTTTTTATTTGAAAGGAAATTTTGTTATTTTTTCAAAAATAAATAAATTTTGGACACAAAAATTCATGGCACATTTTCGCCATTAATAAAGTACAAAGCACTTTATTTTGCTATTTATCCTTAAGAATGTTTTTATCACAAATTGGAATAGAATCAATGAAGATGAGTCATTTAATATCAATTGGTTTGTCCCTAACGCTTTAGGGTTTGGTGTATCATCAATTGACGAGTTACACGGTGCGATTGTCTGCGAGGTGGTTTCTGCTGGCTGGACTGGCGATGGTGGTTGGGGGACTCATCCAGGCGACGAGGTCGAGGGTGTTTGTGGCTGTGAGGCTCCTTGGGAGCTCGGGGACTCACATTTGGGATCTCAAGGTCGCGATTTAGGGTATCGGGGTCTCGAGGTTTCGCGATTTGATGTCTTGGTGGTTCAGAGGCTCGATTTGTGGATTGGTGGTGTGAGGGTTCGAGCGACAAAGTTTTGAGCCGGAGACAGGTGAACGGGTTCCGGCGGTTGGGCGAGTTCAGGGTTGGGGTTTCGATCGGAGAAGGGAGAAGTCGACGGCGGGATTGGGGATGGTAAAATTGGGAGAATATTACTTCAATATTGTCTACGAGGGGAGACGGATCCAGGAGGGGGTCATTGGTGGTTGGGCAGAGAAGATCCAGCTTTTAGTTTGTTGCGGGAGCAAGAGCAGACGGATTTGGGAGGGGCTCATTGGAGGTAGGGTAGGAAAATCCTGGCGAATTGCTTGTTGTGACTTTAGTTGGTTGATGGATCGGTATTGCGAAGGCTCATGAATTCTTTGGCGCTGATGGATAGATTTATGTAAGTATATTGAACTTGGGGGTCTTGGTTTTTTCAAGCTTCAATACGTACTCGTGATGTCGCAATGATCCATTTGGGGGGCCAGATGGCACGAGACTCTTGATATGGGAAGATGATTGGAGGGGGGTGAATTTGATTCGCAAGTTTATTTGGGGTGTAGCACTAATAACTTGTTCAAAGTGTTTTCGGGATGGTTCTTGTAAAGGTTTTGCGGAGAGTCTCAACTTATTCGAGGTGGAGGCTGCGAGCTTACAAGAAGCACTTTGCTGCGCTCATTAATTTTACTCGTCGTTTTCGGGGCGGTTCTTGCAACGGATTTACGAGAAGTCTCAACCCATTCCAGGTGGATGCCGTGAGATTGCAAGAGACACTTCGTTGTGCTATCATTTATTTTGCTTGTCATTTTGTGTAATTCCACGACTCATGATTTAGCCATGTATACTTTAACTAACAGTAGTTGAGATCACGGTGCGAGATCTGTCCCATCATATGATGTTTTGGTTGTCCGGTGTAATGTCAGGTTAGTTGCTCAATAATTTAATAATATGTCTCGTTTTTCCCTAAAATATAAGAAATGCAGATGAGTAATTTTATTGATCTAGTGAAAAATTCTTTAATTTACAAATGAGAAATAAATGCATCAAGAACAAACGGTAGAAATCAAATTTACAATGCCAATTATTTCCAAGCTGTATAAAAAGCAAATTTGGAAATTGTATTTTACACCCGTTAAAGATGGCCAATAGGGAAGAATATATAAATAAAGCTGAGCTGTGTAATTTTGAATCTGTTATATTTGTTCAACATTTATAGAGAAAAAATATTAGCATCTGTTATTAACTTCTACTCATTACTTTAAAAAAAAACTTGTACTGATCATTATGTTATTTAAAATATTGTATTGGATATCAAATTTTGGATTGTAATAAATAAAAAAAACCATAAATAATTAGGGTGAATAATCTTAATCATGGTAAGATTTTATAATGTTAACTATGACAAATGACATGGCTGTCTTGGCGGATAAGAATCATTTGATAGAGTTTACAATGAGAAGATTTTGACTTTTGCATTGATTATTCATATGAGTTACATACAAGGAGTGTTAAATTTGGTGATTCTTTCGAAATGGTAATGATTTATTATTGAAACAACTGCACAACTAATTTAGTAATTATCGTATGTTTATCTTTTGTAACGTTACGGTAATTTGCAAACCCTATTTTGTTGATATAAACAAGATGATTAGAATGCTTATAAACAAACACAAAACAAATGTAATATATTTTACTCATGCATTTATTACATATGATAACTTTTCTTTTTATCCAATTATGTCATATAATTTTTCTGAACTTCCTTTCTTTTTCTTTTTTAAGAAATGCATTTTATTAAACTAAATTGGATGGGGCAATAGACCCATCGACAGAATAAGATAGACTTTTTAGAAACGATAACTTACAATCTGTTAACACATAAACTCACAAATATCACTAGTAAATAAATGGGAAAATGACAATTTACTATACTTATCTATACCATTTTGACACTTTGGTACTATAACTATTTTTTTTTTCATTTTTAGTACCTAACTATCAGTTTGGGACAACATACCCCTAAAATACCACTAGTTAAAAAAAAAAAAACTAGATCTGAACCACACCTCCGACCAGATCTTTCACACTTCTAATTTTTTTAATCATTTTTTTTCAACTAGTGGTAGTTTAAGTATTTTTGAGATATATTATCATAAATTAGTAGTTAGAACACTAAAAAGGAGAAAGAAAAATAATTAAGACTCTAAAGTGTCAAAGTGGTACAATGTTAAATATAGTAAGCCGTGATTATCCCTAGACAAATCATTGACATCACCAACAACCAAATACATTAACTCTTTCAAATCCTATATTAAACTCGAACATCAATCTCAAAATTGCAAAGCGAGTAAACCCTTAATCACTCTTGCGGGTAAATTGACATGCCGGGTAAATTGAAAAGAGAAATAGTGAAGGTGTAGGTAGAGGTGCGCAACATGGGATTGGAGAAAAGAGTAGACAAATATTTTTGAAAAGAAAGGACGCACCGTGGCACGTGCCGGCCTGCAACAGTAAAGCGAAAAGGAGCCCGAATCAATCTGAAGATCTGACGACCTATATATTCCGTCAACACAGGACATCCAACGGCTACGGGGTCGCCTTCTTTTCCCGCCGCCCGATACCCATCACACGGTCCACGTTGAATCTCGCTCTCTCTCTCTCTCCCTCTCCCATCACACCATAAATACCCAAAACCCGGTCCAAATTCTTCTCTCTGACTCTGAAACTTTCTTGAATCTTGCTTGTTCAGTTTCTGCTAACGCGCGCACTCTCACTCTGCTTAACCTGCGCCGCCTGAGATGTCGCCGGCGGCCACCGCGATACAGGGCCGCGGGAGAGCCTACTAGACTAAGGCAACGAAGGAAGAAGATCGGAGGGCTGAGATTGAATTTTGTGTTGCTCCGGACCGGAAATGGACGGCCAGAAGCAGAAGAGCCAGTCAAAGCTGACCAGGACTCAGTCGTCGCTCCTCAGATCGTCTCCGACGATCCGATCCTCCATTCAGAGCCTCTCCTCCGTCAACGAGGACGACGACCCGGAGGAGGAGAAGAAGCGGTCGAAGCCTCACCACCGCTCCGGCCCGGCCCGGCTCGGCCCGGTCCTCGCCGTGCTCGCGTTCCTGGCAATCTCCATCTTCTTCTTCTTCTTCTTCTTCTTCAGGCGACGAGAGATTCGAACCTCCGAGAACCTCCTCCTGGCCCTGGTCTTCGTGGCGGCGACCCTCTTCTTCGCGAGCAGGAACAAGGCCCTGATTCAGCACAGTCTGGGCGTGACGAGGCAGTTCTGGCTCGAGAGCTTGCAGAAGCTAGGTCTCGGGCTCTCGAGGAGCAATGCGAAGCAGGTGAAGTGGTTCATTGGGGAGCAGGATCGGAACGACCGGAGCGCGAAGCGGATAATCCGAGAAGGAGTGGAGTTGTACAGCAATGGCGATTTCTACGAGGGGGAGTTCCACAAGGGGAGGTGCAATGGGAGCGGGGTCTACAATTACTTCGTCCATGGGAGGTACGAGGGTGACTGGATCGACGGCCGGTACGACGGGTACGGGATCGAGAGCTGGGCTCGGGGGAGCCGCTACCGGGGACAGTACCGGCAGGGCCTGCGACACGGGTTCGGGGTCTACAGGTTCTACACCGGAGATTCCTACTCCGGGGAGTGGCTCAATGGCCAGAGCCATGGCATTGGGGTGCAGAGTTGCTCCGACGGGAGCTGCTACGCCGGGGAGTTCAAGCATGGAGTCAAGCACGGCCTTGGTTGTTACCATTTCAGGTGATTTCTTGTTTATCTATTTGCTTGCTTCTTGTGGACTTTGTGTTTTTTAACTGTGTCATGATTGATGCTAGAAGAATTTAAGCAAGTGGGTGATTGTGTTTATTTGGGTTCTTGTGAAGGTGGAACCTTTAGACACCTTGCTTTTCTGGGTTTGATTATCTAGTTCAATTGCTTGTGGTCTGAATTGCTGTTCACCATTTGTTTTCTTGAGCTGTGATGTTTGTGGAATTTGGAGAGTTTTCAACATTTGGAACTGCTTAAAGTCCTGGAAATGATTTTTTCATTTCAGTTTCTAGTTGCAACTGGGAACAGTTCAATTGCCGAGTTTTAATGTCATTGTCGGGTTTAGTTGTGTCTGGGTGAATGTTTGCTGGTGAAGAACTTAATGGTATGGAGGTAGATGATCGATTGATTAACTTCTTTATTATCGTGACAATTGGAATCAAACCCAATTAATTATGTTGTTTAGTTTTTTAATCAAGCAATGAATCTAGGGTGGTTCTGGATCTGATGTGAATTATTATATTGGAGGAAGACAAAACTGAGGAGGAAAATATGATTTGTTTCAGGAATGGAGATAGATATGGTGGAGAATATTTTGGGGACAAAGTCCATGGTTTCGGTGTCTATCACTTTGCTAATGGCCACTGTTACGAGGGCTCATGGCATGAGGGTCGCAAGCAAGGATACGGAATGTATACTTTCAGAAGTGGTGAATCTAGATGTGGTGAATGGGACGCCGGCACCCTCAAAACCCCTTTACCCCCACTAAACGATGCACTTGTTCGAGCAGTTCAGGTACTTAATTTTCTACCATGTCTCTTTCAAAATTTCCCAACACCATTTGCTTGACCTCATTGTTTTGCTGCAGGCCGCTAGAAGAAGAGCAGAAAATGCTAAGAACATTTGGCAGGTAGATGAACAGGTCAACAAGGCGGCTTTAGCTGCTAACAGGGCGGCCACTGCTGCTAGAGTCGCAGCGATTAAAGCTGTTCAGAATCGGATGGATGGAAAGTTTTGCGAGGTCTAAGAGACGTAGCTTTGCCCCTAAAACTGTAAATTTTACTAATTTTATGCGTATGGAAAATGAAAATGAACCCCGATAGGCTAAAAGCACTTCGGAGGTTAAAGAGAGAAATTTCTGAGGTTTTTGCTCATCAATCAGTGTAACATGTACATATACTAGCCAAACCCAACCCAACCACTGTATATTATTAGGAAAAGGATGAATTTTTAGGAGCTCTTGTGGGGTTGTTGATTCATGAGGGTCCATTATTATGTTCAGCACCAGCTTGTTCTTTACATGATCATAATCACAAGGAAGAAAAAGTAAAATAACCTTTCATCTATGTCAGTATCAAGATTGTGTTCTTGGTGGAACTTAGAGCAAGGGCTCATTTTGAAATGCCCAAAGTGCACATATTGTTTCCAGCACTTGGATTTTCCCACAAGCTACCATCACCATGACCAAAAATATAGGTCATATCACTACAATGTGGACACAAGTGAGAGATGAGATCTCAAGGACCATAATATCAGAAAAGGTCCTTTTCCCAGTAAATGATCAAAAATAGGAGCCAACAAAACCAGACCTATCATGCATACTTGTTTATAGTTTCCCTAATGAACAGGTTGTGTGCAGAATCAGATCAAAAATACTTGGCAGGTTTATCTCAAAAAAACACTATATGACAGATTGTGAGGCCAAAACCCGGATTAAAAAAATGAAATATTTCAAGGCAAAGAGCCATGTGACATGCTTGGCAGAGTATATATAAGATAATGTAGGCATGCAAGCACATGATGATGATGTTTTATGCCCAATTTAATACCCAGAAAATCCAATCACTTTCTCTCTCTGAATAAATTGAAATTTCACAAGTCTATGTTTTGAGGGTTTTTTTACGCAATAGCTCTTTCTTGGATTCAAAATATCTCCCTCCCCAGTTCTAACCACTCCACATGCAACCTTTCACAAAAGTGAATCTAAAAGTACTGTAGACTGAGATTTTTATTTAAATTAATCAGTAGAGCAATTTAAATTAAGGGTTTATTGTAATTTTTACTGTGGACCATGAGGTTGGTCCATTGCATCCAAACAGATAAGGTTAGCAATTAGCAGGTTGATTGTGAGAGAAGGATTACCATTTTTAGCATTTAGCCTCATCAGAGGCAGGCTGGTCCTTATTTATATTCCTATTCTATTATGCACTTACCATTAAAAACAGATTATTTTAATATAATAAAAATGAAAAAAAATCTTATATTAGCAAATAATTTATCTGTTAATGTATTAATTACTTTCCTGCTGAACCATAGTGAACAATCATATAATAAAATTTTAAATCTTATGACCCTGTAATTATTAAGAGAAACTTGCTTTGGGATGCTAACAGTAGACCAATATTAAATATTACCT
Source organism: Geranium brycei (assembly GCA_036897365.1). Lineage (NCBI taxonomy): Eukaryota > Viridiplantae > Streptophyta > Magnoliopsida > Geraniales > Geraniaceae > Geranium > Geranium brycei. The sequence goes on from JAYMTP010004588.1 coordinate 12,520, forward strand.
TAAAATTGTCAATCAATCATAGCAAAATTACATTAGAGTGATATATGATTACTGTAGGGTTTTTTTTTTGAGAAATACTTTAGTTAATTTTGCAGTAGATATATAGTATATTATATAATTAATATCATGCTATAAGAACATAGGTCCATTTGTAGCTCTAATAATATTGTTTATTTTCTGTAACTATTAATCAGCATTCAATTGTAAGTTTGAATATAGATTACTAAAACGTAACAGCTGACGCAATGGTGAAACTACCCAATAATAATAAACTAACATTGGTCCGACAAGTAAATATATTTATAACATAATGTCATTTAATGCTAGAGGTTATTTAATTATTAGAGTAAGATAAGTTATCAAATTAATTACTGTACTCATTATTTTTATACTAAAAATATCTCTTTTGTTACAAATTTAAAATTTCAAACATAACATATATATTTTATACAATTTTTCAACATCGTCTCTATTCTCCATAATTAGTTCTTAAGTGGTTATTAAGAAATACGAATATTTCTTCTGTAAATGATAATAATATATACAACCCATTATTGCTCCAAAAATGAAGAAAGAGATAAGTCAGTGGAGCTCTTTTGGTGTGAATTTTCCAGGAAAATCTGGGAAAAGAAGTGGTCAGTGACACTGCAAGTGTAAAGGTTTGGTTTTGAGTTAAAGTTGGAGACTCCCATATTAAGCACTTGATATGCACCAGCACCATATAGTCAATGATCCTAAAGTATATTTTACAAAATAAACATTTGAATACAATTAATTGGAATTTATTATGTATAATATGATCAAAATAACCATTGGTATATACATAGAGTTTTACCAAAAATGGTAAAGTACTAAAAATAAATCATTTAGTTATTGAAGCAATCAATGTATAACCTATAAGCTAGCCAGCTGTGTATGATACGTATTTGGTTATATTTACAGCTTATTAATTCATTAATTAAGGTAATTAATTAAGTAGTAATTAATCTATAGTATCGAATGTGATATCGTAGTGATGCTTCTCTTTGTCGTCTCTCTTGCAGGTCCCTTTCTTGTCACTAATTTCATAGCTACCCTCTCTAGTCTTCTTCTTTGACTTTTCCATTACATAAAATATAAAAGATAATTTTAGTTTACCACACTTATGCGGTATTATCACATTGCTACTCTTAACTATTTTTTATTTTTTGTTAAAATTTCCGTTAAAACATACAAAATAAAGGCCACAATTCGAATAAATAGAGTAGTTATTTTAAGATAAAAAAGTATAATGTTATTCATATATGGGTATCTTTTAAATTTTGGGTTTTATACACTTCCGTGTTTTCTTTCATGGACAACCTTGTTAATTCACATATAAAGGCTCATTTACATTTTAAAACTGCTGATGAGTTCTAAATTATCTTCTACAATAATATGTGTATTAAGATCAAAGTTGAATCAAGACTTGAGTTAAAACTAGAAAAAGCATATGATGAATTCTCATAAATGACATGAATGACACTAATAATAATTTCATATCATTATATCTATTAACATCTTGACAATTACACTTCCCTTGACCAAATGTTTTATCATAATAAACATAAAACATGTTTTCGCCCTATATAACATACCTCGAAAATTACAATTGTTTACACGCATAAATCATACCCAACACAGATCGCCATTTGAAAACAATGGAGAAGGGAGATATATGAAACAACCATAGCTCCATTGTAGTTTTTTTTAAACACACACACTCTCTCTATAAACATTCTCTCTCGATTTTCTCTAACCAAACCCTAGAGTCGTCGGCGCGTTGGCGACTATCCTTACCTTATCGGAGCAGCAGTGGTGGTGTGGAGCAGGGAAGCGCGAGGAAGGAGGGTGGAGCTCGTTCTCGGTGGCAGAACCCAGATCTGGATTTTTTTCCAGATCTGGTTTGGTGGTGGGTTGTGGTGGAGCTCATGGAGAGCTGGAGGGCTCCTGCATGTGGCGGGGGTCTCTTCTGGCGTTCTCGAGCGCGTAGGTGGGTTCCTCGACCTCTCGGGTGGAGGAGAGCCTCGTCGGAGATGAGGCCTCTGTGGAAGACGAGGAGGGACGACGGGGAGGTTCAAGGTGGCGCGCAAGGTGGAGCGGGGAGGCTGAGGCTCGGGACAAGGGGCTCGCGACGAGAGATCAGCGCGGGTTGGCATTTT
>JAYMTP010004589.1:0-14697 GCA_036897365.1 Geranium brycei
TTTATTACTAATGTGTTGTAGTAATAAGTTAAGTATAATTCGATCTACATCATTGAGTGTGTCATCACTAATAGTAGATTTATAGATCTCTCCAAAACTTTTTTCAGTGCCATCTTCATGTTGATTACTAATATCAGAATAACTGTAGGGAAGGTGTTTCGAACTGACCAAAACTTCAGGTTCGTGTTTAAGTTTTGTGAAATGAGTGGTGTCAGAGTATTTCTAATGTTGTTATGTGCTCATTTCCATGAAATGATGTCTCCAAAACTTTTTCAGTGCCTTCTTCATGTTGATTACTAGTGTCAGAATAACTGTGGGGAAGGTGTTTCGAACTAACTAAAACTTCAGGTTTGTGTTTAAGTTTTGTGAAATGAGTGCTGTAAGGGTATTTCTAATGTTGTTATGTGCTCATTTTGGTGAATTGATCTCTCCAAAACATTTTTTGGTGCCATCTTCATATTGATTACTAGTATTAGAATAACTGTGGGGAAGGTGTTTCGAACTGACCAAAACTTCAGGTTTGTGTTTAAGTTTTGCGAAATGAGTGCTGTTAGGGTATTTCTAATGTTGTTATGTGCTCATTTTCGTGAAATGATCTCTCCAAAACTTTTTTCAATGACATCTTCATGTTGATTACTAGTGTCAGAATAACTGTGGGAAAGGTGTTTCAAACTGACCAAAACTTCAGGTTTGTGCTTAAGTTTTGTGAAATGAGTGTTGTCAGGGTATTTCTAATGTAGTTATGTGCTCATATTCGTGAATTGATTTCTCCAAAACATTTTTCAGTGCCATTTTCATGTTGATTACTGGTATCAGAATAACTGTGGGGAAGGTGTTTCGAACTGACCAAAATTTTAGGTTTGTGTTTGATTTTTGTGAAATGAGTGATGTTATGGTAATTCTAATGCTGTTTTGTGCTCATTTTCGTGAAATGATCTCTCTAAAACTTTTTTCAGTGCCATCTTCATGTTGAATACTAGTGTTAGAATAACTGTGGGGAAGGTGTTTCGAACGGACCAAAACTTCAGGTTCGTGTTTAAGTTTTGTGAAATGAGTGTTGTTAGGGTATTTCAAATGTTCTTATGTGCTCATTTTCGTGAAATGATCTGTCCATAACTTTTTTCAGTGACATCTTCATGTTGATTACTAGTATCAGAATAAATGTGGGGAAAGTGTTTCGAACTGACCAAAATTTCAGGTTTGTGTTTAAATTTTGTGAAATGAGTGCTGTCACAGTATTTCTAATGTTGTTATGTGCTCATTTTCGTGAAATGATCTCTCCAAAACTTTTTTCAGTGTCATCTTCATGTTGATTACTAGTATCAGAATAATTGTGGGGAAGGTGTTTCGAACTGACCAAAACTTCAGGTTTATGTTTAAGTTTACTACTGTAGTCCATTCCTCCTACTAAATTTAAGAATTGTAATATTCCCTATAATCACACTAACCTATGCTTGCATGTAAACCAATCCAATCTAATCTTAGTACAAAAACTTGAAACAAGACATAAGCTGACCAGACATTGACATTTTAGACTAAGTAGAAAGCTGATTACATACTTTTCATAACAAAAAACATTAACAGAGACCCCAAGATCCATACCTGAATCCCAAAAACCATAGAAAACTCAAAAAACAGCAAACATTACTATCTATTTATCTGTTGTCTTTGGAGTTTCACCTGCTACGCCACGATCTATTGGGCCAGAAACATCTTCCTTGCCACATGCAGCGTCGTCAGTGACGACATTTTGAGCAGGAGGGTCTTCAGGGTCATCCCCGGGTTGATCTGGGTCGTTGTCTTCATCATCATCATCATCATCATCATCATCATCATCATCATCATCATCTTCATCTTCATCTTCATCTTCATCATCCTCATCCTCTTCATCTTCATCATCGTCCTCGCTGTCCTCTTCATCATCGCCAGTTCCCTCTTCATCTTCTTCCTCTCCTTCAACAGCGTCTGGGTCCCTGGTTTCCTCATCCTCTAACTCATCTGTCTCTTTATTTTATTTTTTTGGTCGGCAACTCATCTGTCTCTTGCTCGCTCTGGGAATCATCTAACTCTGTATCAGAATCATTAGTGGAACAAACAAAATGTCAAGCAAAGGAAACATCCTCATTGGTGTCATCCAGTACATTTTTACCCTTTTCTATCCTAGTTGCTTCTTTTGGAGGAATTATTTCCTCTAGTGTTTCTGGTTTCTCCTTTTCAACATATTCTTGGCGTGCCTTCTTGGTTGTAGTCTCTTCAGCTTTCATTTCAGCATCTAGCTTCCTCATATCATAGTATCTCCGATTCAATTTGTAATCCAAAGCAGACCAAATGTCATCTGAGTTTGATGATGCTTGTTTTGGAGGTGATGGTGTCTCATTCCTAACCCTTTTCAATGCTTGTCTCTTCTTCTCTTCTTCTTCAACCTCAGACCATATCTTTTGCGCTTCTATAATCCAGTTCTCGGTGTTCCTTGTTGTGCTATCTGTTGAGTCGGTTGGAGAATCCATGGTACAAAATCTCAAATTTTGTTAAAGTTGATGAAATGTTTGGAAAAGTCTTTCAATATATATTATGTCTATAGTTCAATGCATAATTCAACTTACCGGAACCGTTTTCCAAAGAGGTGACGATTCAGTTTTCTATGAGAAAACTGATTTGCCACCTCATTGCAAAATAGTTCCTGCATGTTGCTTCCTAACTGTCAGAAACACCTTCCTGACTAAACACTTAGAAACACCTTCAGACTGGTTAGACTAATTAACAAAGACGGATAATTGAATGAACAAAATTGAATTTTCGATGATCGATTGAAACGCAAACCAGATCGGAGAATCGCAAACAACAATCGGCCAATTGATTGTTGCATAATCGGAGATTTACTGCAGATGAGTGGTGTCAAAATCGCTCAATCAATCGATTTTTGCTGTAGAAATTGTTGCAGAGTCGTTTAAACGCAAAACAGAATCTCCAAATCGATCGATTGTCAAAGAGACTGTTGTGTAATCGCGCAGAAAATTGCGATTACGATTAATCGATCGATCGATTGTCGAAGAAGCTGATGCGTAATCGATCTGTTTCTGTCTAATTTGTGAGGCAGAATGACAAATTTGCCCTTTAGTACATTTAATCATTTAATTTTCTGCTTAAATTAGTTATTAAACTAAGCCGTTGATTACTTTTGATCTACCGGCTGACATTTGTTCTTTTTTTCTTATTTGAATGTTGGTTCCTACCGGAGTGCATCCTTTTAGTTATTTATGTATTTATTTTATAAAAATTACATCAAAACCTATTTACCCATAAAACCCTCCCCACCCTCCTAGTAGGATCAAACCCTTAACCTCACCACAAAGTAAACCAACTTGGCTCGCTTAACTGCCAAAAATTCGGTCAGTTAATCTTTGGTTCGCTAATAAAATCACTCTTCTCATATCCTTCTTCATAAAACTTTGATCCTACTTTTAATGTTCTTTATATTTGTTCAACTTAAGAATATGATGTGAACTTAAATTTTCTAGAGATCTATAGTTTTCATATTTATCTCTGTAATTATTCCTCTTGGCTGGTCTAATAACCGTGATAGCATATTCACGATCAGTTTCATGAGTTCAATAACAACATTGTTCAATAGTTTGCCCCTTGGTCGATGGATCATTGAATCAGCTGCATAATCATGAACATCTCTGTGGCTCTAAGTATTAAATTCTGAAGTTTTGAATTTTGATACTTGTATTTGCAGAAGAAGTCATTATCATTGAATTATTATTGCAATTAGTACATTTCGTTATTGTAGAACTATTTTGTCAACTCCCTGAAATTTGATGCACCTAATGTTTTTGAAATTTGCATATGAATGGTCACTCAATAAATGTAAAGAAGATGTGCTTTTTGTAGCTACATAGCTTTCCGGTAAGATCTTTCAGCAAAGTCATGAAGACAACAGGTGACCAATTACAAAACTGAAATCAAATTCATGAATAATATTTTCAGAAGTACAAACAATCTCTGCAATTACACTACACTTCCTATTGGATATCAAGTTTAAGTATGGGATGATGATAGGACAAAATTAACTGCTGCTCAAAATTTTATACATAAACGTAGAATATGTACTACCATAATCGAGATACAAGTGTGATGGAGTTACAATGTACATGGTAACGAACCTTGTTGTATATATCAGAGATCCCGTCTACATAACGGGCAAGACCCGTGCTTTAGAAGCCATTTATCTATGCATGGTAAGTGAAACATGTGATGGCAATAAGGCAAGTTTCTGATTGTCTCTCCAACCTGAAAATCCTGATATTGCACAAAATTTCAGCTATTAATTATGGGAGTTTCCATAAAATTTAAGCAGCTATGGTTATTTTTAAAGACTCCGAACCTGAAGGCAAACCGAACAAGAGACCTTCTCCCCGGAAGCATCTACATTGTTGTTGCTAGTTATCTTCATCTTTGGGATCTTTTCAACACAGTCTCCTGACAAACCCTTGCACCCACCAGTGTCGAACAGATTGTGAATTTCTTCAAAGTTCGTTTCAACCGCACCCATCTGTTTATATTTAAAAGCAAGCCACCTTTCAGCATTTCCATTTGAAGTATCAAAATACTAATTGACTAATAAACTTGTTATGGTTTGTACTTCAACTATTTGGTTTAATAAATTTCCTATTTTACCAAAAAATTATATACCTGATTCTGCACTGCACTGAGCATGGCTGGGCCAATCTGCTCGCGGACAAGCCTCCCACTCAAAAGGCTCGTGATGACATCAATCTGTAGAACACAAAACATAACAGAAACTCAATTCAAATTGACCAACTCAACTAAGTTAGAAAATAAGTCCTTTCCACAAAATTGCAATTACCAAATAGAGAACACAGCATATCCCGGATTCATCCGACCGCCAAAGATGGAGAGAAGATTCAAAGACTTCAATTGAAAAGACAGCACCAGATATTGCTCCGATAGCAGCCCCTCGAACAAACCCGCTCTCGGTCTCTTGGCCGATCAAGGCACCCGTCATAGCACCTAACAAGGTACCCACTGCAAACAAATTTGTCGTCAGTGCTAAATCAAATGCTTTTACTGGCAATGCATGTGCTTTGACCCACAAATTTTCCAATGAATCAAGCATGAGAACAAAATATCCCAATAATGCATTGTGTACATGAAAAATAAAAACAAAGATTCACTTTAAACCAATATTCTATAACACTCCGTTGCTTGTCTCCAGGTTATGTGTAATTATAAATTGTTCTCTAACTGGAATCAAACACGCAAATAAGAAGAACACGCTATACTATTAACTATTAATCCAACCCACAGGAGACAACAATAGGACTCAAATCCAAGAACAACCCACAGAACCATATAAAAAAGCAACCCTTATGAAAGATAGATCATTCAGAGAAGAAATGGATGAAGCAAGCAATGAAAAGCAATAAACTTTAGCAGAATTAAGGCATGAAACAAAAGGAGAAATATAAAAGGAAACGAACCTAATGCAAAGAAGAATGTGAAGATGGCAGATAAAATGTTGCCAAAAAACGCAGAGGGCCCAAAATTGCAAATTTCTCTAACCCTCTCAAAAGAATTCCCAAAAGATGGGTATGCAAGAAATTCCATAATCCAGCTCAAAAATGGAACAGAATCAACGATTGTGGACAAAAGGGTATCTGAATTTTTGTTTGATGTGCAGAGAAAAATGGGAATTTGGGACAATACTTGTAGTTGTAGAGAAAGAGAGAGAGAGAGGCGATGATTGGTATGCTTAGTCGTTAAGAGAACACGAAAACAAACACAACAGCTTTAATTAATGGCTTGCTCTGCTCCCATACAAATCCCTTTTTCTCCTGAAAATGAAAATAAAAATAAAAATAATTGAAATGAAATGAATTTTCTCTGAAAATTGCAAATGAATTTTCAACGACGGAGACAAGTTATGTGAAGACGTGTTGTTTTTTCCTTAGTGTTGAGGGGTTATATGATATTGGTCAGAAAAAGAGGCAATCACGTAGCGTAGCGTGGAGATGATGAGATGGTTGAAATGGTCACGATCCAAGAGCCAAACAAATTACACGTTTCGATTTAGTAGTGATGAGATGAAATGAGATGAGACCACCCAAAAATATCTTTGCCTCCACATTCATTGCGTCTTCAACAATTTGGGCCTCTGCCTATTCTCCGCCACCGCCACCGTCACGTCTGATTATTTTCGTGTCCACCTGTGCTTTGACTTTATATAAATACATGTACTTATGGCTTTTATTATTTTGTATTGCATTCAAAATCAACATAATGTGAGATGTAACATCCTTGTGTTATGTATATTAATCTCATCATTTAAAATTTAGGAGAAATATCAGGAACGGAAATGAAATTTGAAATAGAGTTTTTAATGTATAATGGGGAAATGATATTTTGATACTCAAAAACTTTACAGTTTTAATTTTGATGTATTCAAGTTTAAATTTACTGGGCTTCACACGCTTAACTTACCAAAAAAAATTCATATATTAACTCTATTAAAAATAATAATTTTAAAAAACTTTGTAAATCTCATTTTTCAAAAATACACTTCTTCTTTCACTTTTAAAATTATTATTTATTTTATATTAACTTTTTTAAAGTAATTTAATTATTTTTATTAATCTCGTCCTCAAGTTTGATTCATACCACCACCACTTATTGTATTGTGGCTATTTCGCCACAAATTTCAGTATGGCAGATCTTTGCAATGCTATAAGGCGCAACATGTGGTAAATGGTAGAATACAGTAGGTTAATATTGAATACGATGAGATGAGACTTTCAGTAATGTTGTCAAGCCATCCACCATTCCCTTATTTTACCGCTTATTCCGAAGCGGACAAGGTTGGATGTCCCAACTCTTGAACTTTTATCTCAAGCTACTGTTTTTTTATCAGCAAGAAAATATATAAATGACGAGAAGAAAGTACAAACATCCGGACAAGCAGCCCAAGTGTGGAAAAACAATACAAGGCAATAGCCTTAAGCAAAAGAGAACTCAAAACCGCCATCGGGCTTGCGCACCAATTAGGTAGTGCGTGTTCCCCCGTTCAAGACTGAATCCCGCGTTCCTCGTCCGCTTGCATCAACGTGTAAGGGCGCATCTGCAGCGATCTAAGAACGTCCCTTGGTGTCCTCTCCTCCTCCCTAAAGATCATGCCGTTTCTGGTGACCTAGATGTACCAGAACTCCATAGTGATCAGTCTGCTCCAAGCTCTCCTCACTCCTCTCTCCGAGACTTTGGTGTTCCATCTCATGAATAACTCGTGAACGATCTGGGAACGGGTGTACGACACTCCCCCCCCCCCCCCCCCCCCCCCCCCCTGGGCCCTCCCGCCAGAACCTCTGCGTCCACAGACACAAAAGCATGAGGTGCTCACTAGACTCTTCGCTCCAGCTGCAAAGGACGCAAAAGCGGTGATCAGGATGCCCCCTTGAAAGCCAAAACAGCTCTCGTGGGCAGTCTGTTCTTGAGGAAAAGCAAACCAAAACTCCTGAAGTTCGGAGGCACCAGCATGTCCCAAAGTCTGGTCACCCAGTCAACTGGATCTACAATGTCATCCTCCGTGAGCATGGTGAAACCCTTCCCCGCCGAGTAGCCCTTCCTGTCATGAACCAATAAATGCAGTCTTGCCTATCCTCTACTGGTATGACGGTGTGTAAGACTGTCAGCAACTCCGCAAACTCCCCTACTGGTCTCAATGTGAGGGTCACATGTGTGGAAATCGACCAACCATCCATCACCCATGCATTTCTGACCTTCCTTGTTCTAGCATTGAGATTGGATATCGCGGGGTGGAAAATTCAGTGGCCAAGGCCCACTACTTACACAATTTACTTCTTGAGCTTCATGTCCTTCTAGGTCATGTTTCCTTGGTCCATTGTGGCAATACTATTATTGTGTACTTTTCGAGAAACCCTGTCCAACACCAACTTACCAAACATGTTAAATTAGACATTCGTTTTGTTCGTGAGAAAATTCGGGTTTGCACAATCTGCATTTTTTGTGTTCCCTCTAAGTTCCAGTATACTAGTATTTTTTACGAATGGTTTACTTCGACAATTATTCACCCAATTTTTTGAACGTCCACCATCCTCCCGCTCTGATTGCGGGGGTGTATTGGATTTATACCATGTAGTATCCACAATATCATTTTCTACACTTTAGAAATTGTACAACTATCATAGCTCTTATGTGCATTCTACATATTGAAATAATATATTCCCAAACAATTTTTTTTTACGAAATTTAGGATATCATATAAATATCCAAACACCTCTATATATTATTATTTGTTAGGTTCATTGACATTTATAAAGATGAGTTTGGTGCAGCTACTAGAGATAGACATATCCCATCCAATTTTCTGTGGGCAGCAGCGGAAATGGATAATGTACGGGTTTCTTCAATCGTGCCCCACTTGCCTAATTCAGTTCAGTTGCGGTCGGATTGATCCAAGTGAGATGGTGTACATCTAACGGTCAATTGCCTGTATTGAACGATCACAACTTAATTCTCTCTTTAATACATAAACAAACATGTATTTTCATTTGTTAAGTTAGTCTTCTCTTCTATGTGGATATATAAGACCTTAACAATCATAATTCATTCTGCATAAGATTATACAATTATTGTGATTTGGTGTCTTTGATCATCATTCATCAATCCGTTTCTTTGTAATGGGCTGTGATATCTTAGATTTCTTAGATTTCTTGATATGTTTATGTAATTAGGATAAATTAAATCTTAATATTTAAATTGATTCTTTTGTTTTAATTTGTGGTGTTTTTAAGTTTAGATTTATCAATCCATTAATCATCTTATATTGTATTCTCTTAAATTATGGCGTCTTCAACATTCTCTTAAATTAAAATTTATAGCAATGTTAGCATTTTTTTTCATTTTATCGAACACTATTTCATTATATTATAACTAGATTAGAATTCATGAACTGAGCAAGTATGATCTACAATCAGAAAGTATTAATATGTTTCTAACAACCAAAGAAATTACTGATGTCAGGAAGAACTAATTTGTATTGGTTGGTAAGCTAAGCAATGAATTGTGATACAGTGTCCGTGCATGCAAGCATAGTCAACCGAATTGCTCCACTGGCTACTTTAAACCCTCCACCAAAATCATCCAAATTCAAAGTATCATGCATTGCTATTAAAAATAGACTATAATTTATCGAAAATATATAATGAAAATATTTTAAAGTAAAAAATAATCCTTATGTATTTGCTTAATCACTTATCATACTAAATCAAATAATACATATGTAAAAACATAATATCATTCCACATTGTCGGCACAGTGTGTGATCCCCTCTAATTTGATTAACACGTTTTTAGAATTTAAATACAAATTCAAAGTTGTCCGAGGATTGAACATAATGCCTTGTGATGTATTCTAAGAAATTATTCCTAGCATTCATGTGGTTTGAAATAAGCAAACAAGAAAACTATTTCAAATGCTTGGAATTATAATAATCTGAAATGTATCTCAACCAATATAAAATTGTACGGTATATTTTAGCAGGAAGTAAAAATTTGATACAGAATATACGACAAAGCTGACCCATCATTATTGCATCTTCGCATATCCGTACAGTGGAGAGGGACTTCACTTCAGTGCTTGCTCGTTTTCTATTTCATTCCACAACAAATTTATAAAAAAAATGCCAAAACCGGACCTCCGGATTCGACAACCACCAGCGAGCTCGATCACTGTTCCTGTTTCCGTCGAATGGGAGTGAAAGTTCTGGTGATTGGGCTGCAAAGGGTTCCATATATGTTTCTGGCACACAGACCTTATATATGTCATCTCTTTTTATTTATGTTCCCATGCAGTGATTTGGTGGGTGTGGGTATTGTTCTACTGTGTTTCAAGGCTTGGGAGGATGCACAAAACTGATATGTTCCCGGCTTTGATCAAGTTATGGGTCTTATGTTGATAGGTGGGTTCGTGCCAACCAGTCACTTTTAATTTTCTTCTTAATTGATCAATATCTTTTATTGAATACTTCCCAGCTACTAAACTAAAACAAAATATCATATATGCAAATATAATTTGATAACTACAAATTGAAATTAACCCAAATCTAAGAAAATCTAAGAATTGAAAATTATAACTATAGCCCAATCCTATCTATATCTGTTGGTTGGGACTTTAACAGAACGCTTCAGCATTCATCTTTCAAGTAGTGTAACTGAAATAGACCTGGTCATGACTGTTCAAGTGGTGACGGATAATGGCAAGTCATTCACATGCATTGTCAGATTTGATACCGAGGCATTCTGCAATTTGTCATCAAAAACTTGATGAAAAATTGATCAATGCAGAATGGAAGTACAGCTCTTGCTCTTTTCAAATGTCAGCTCGGTCTAGGAACATATATTAGCGTCTTTGTTTTAAGCTCAGGTTGATTGTGCCATCATGGTGAATAAGAGTATAATTGTGATGCAATAGCGATCACAGAACCGCGATGAGCTTATGTGAAATTTACATGACTGGGTTAGTGCAGATTTCAGTGTTTACTATCCTAAACAAGGGTTATATGAGATTCTCAATGTGTGGTAATAGCCGTAAAATAATTGTTTAATCAAGACATGCTTTTTTTTCTTAAAGAACATTTGTGAAACTATGTACATGATTGTGGATTACAATGAAAACACCAAATAAGAAATATCCAATTTATTGAAATTTGATTGAATTGGAAATCTGAAAAGGCTTGAACATGTTGAAGAAAGCGTGTAGTATATTTCAATTAACAGTCTGTTACATCTAAGAATCGAAGGAAAAAGGATGTATCATTTCATATTTATTCTCACAACTGTAGCATGCAGGTAACTTGGGGGCAAAAAAGTACAAGTTAGGAGAGGTCAAGAAATAGTCGGCCTCTGGGTCAGTCTCTTAGGAGTGTCATTATGCAATGACTTCGGCAATAGTTACTTACTGCTAATCTGCTCAATGTGAAAGGAAGAAAGAGAGAAATATAGGGTAGTTTAGCAGAGGAAAAAACCAATAAGCAAGAGACTAAACCTAACTTTTCACTCAAATCCAATATTCAAGAGCTACGAATTCTGGTCAAATCCGGAATATAAGACAGTAGGACTTTTAGTGTTACCATCATCTAATTTTAACCAGTGTTTTAAAATCTCTACCTAGTCTGATTAGTCCTCTACTTTTCCCCGATTAATTTTCTAATTTATCCCTAATTAGTCTCCAAAGACACTAATATAAGAGGAGAGTTGCTTATATGCAGCTAGGAAATCTAGACAACAACTAAATAAGGTCAATAATAGATGATAAATTATCATTTTTGGGATATAAACTACCTCTATGGCATGTATTCATGGACACGCATCCACTTTGTTGCTGACCACTTGTTTCCTTTAATCACAGGGCAGCCACCTGGATTAGGATTGGAGAATACATTGAAGTGATGAGTGATTTGAGCATAATGTAAATAAGGTGTAGCTATTACTGACCGTGCAAGCTTGAAGGATCGAGGGTGGCATCTGCGTGCATGCTCCAGAAAAGCAAAGCATCGCCCATCTTTGGCTTCACAGACAGGCCTTTTTTCCCGCATGTAGATAATTCGTTCCACCAAGGGACATCACTGATGTTTCCTCTTGCTTCTGGAAACACAGTCTCTCCTCCCTCTTCAACATCTGAACTGTAAGCAGGAAAAAGACTGAATCATGGATGAAAAAGCAAGCAAATCAAGAGCTACTTAAGTAAGTTACGTCACATACAGGTACATGAGAATTGTAGCTATACGTTGTCCCCCATTCCTAGTATTGTACTCATCTAGGAAGTAATCATAATGAGGCTCATACTTCTGTCCAACCTCATAGTGAAGAACCTGAAGTCTTTCCCCGTGTTCTGTACATAAATAACAGTTTTCAGACTATCATAAAAAATACTAGTGTTTGGTTTGGTCAATGATCAAAAGTAGCAGGGTAGATCATGAGTACAGCATTACCACTAGGCAACAAATCACTAAAAATGGCCAACGGTATAGGACTGATGATTGGATATAGAACAGTAATTGCCTATTTTAAGTCTTTTTGGCATTGACATCTTATTTTATATTGGGTCAAATTATACCAGAAAGAGACCAAAAGAGCACGAGGAATTCCTTAAAGTGCATGCATACCCACAGGTATAAATGTGAAATCAGCTATCCTTTTCTCAATGCCCCTGATGATTTTATCCCGGCCTCTAGTCAAAAATGTACCCGAGCTTGTGCGTACCCTGCACAAAAGATTCTACATGTAATATAACAAGTTGGGAAGGGATAAAAAAGATCATCCAGGCTCAACTGATATGAGATAAAAGACGGGTGGCCATAATTGCCTACTTGTTAAATGTACTCTCTCCGGTAGTGCTATTGACAACTGACGACTTTCTCATATAAGGCTTGGCAAGATTGATCAGATAATCACATTCATCTTTGCTCTGCCACAAGATAAAAGATTATCACAAGAAAAAAGATTGAGACTTATAAATAGAAATAAAAACAAAATTAATTGGGCCCATGTCCTCATCCAATATATTTTTCCACCCCCCATATTCTCCCAAGTTTAGAGCCTTTTGGTTCAATGCTATATTCAATGCCCTGATTATTACTAGTTCGTTTTAACATTGATTTTATCCTTTTTAGCTATGATGCCAATTTTGATAAACTCTGAAGTTTTGGATCTAGTTTTTCACTGGAGTAAGGAAACACAAAATTTCCTAAACAAGAATATTAACCATTGTCTTGAAGTGGGAAAGAATCTTGGATATGAGTGGTCATTTTATTAGTTGACAGTTGCTTATACATATGGTCTGTTCGCGTATACCAGAAAACTTGCTTGAGATGATATCTGTGGTTGCTAAGCCTTTTCAATTTGAGGTTTCTGTTATCAAATAGTTTTCGGCTTAATACGACCCAATCCTCAAGTGCCACCGAAAGGAAAAGGCTTGATTCTAAGAACCTAGAGGTACATCATGCATTTTTAAACATAATGCCAGCCGTTGATACTGTCCTATATTTTTTTATTTACAAAAGAACAAATTACCCCTTTAAAATGTTCTACCATACTTGTTATAAAATTCATCCGAAACCAAAAGTCTCGTCATTGTATACACCTCTTACAATTTGATCACCCAAATGACTCCCTCCAATAACCAAATAATAATTCTATGGTTATCAAAAGTACATTATTTTCAAATATGTTCTCCAACTAAAGAACAACAGACATAGATACGCGCAGAGGAAATGCATCTTAGAAGTAGACGAATTTGTATTTAACAAAAACAGAAGCTGAATATTTAGAAACTTGGTGATATGAATTATTGTGCATTTTTTGAAGCATTCACTGAAAAATGCAGGCAAAAAAATGAACGACAATGAAATCAAGACCTCACCATAAAATTATGATAAATATAAGCTCTGGGCTCGGAGGAGATGGTCTCCACCCATTTCTCCCCTTTCCCTTCGTCCCCGTAGCTTCTGCAAAATCAGAAAGTCGCAGAACAGTAATCAATTGGACAAAAAAAGAGCATATAATTATAAAAATCGTACCCGTGGACGGTCTGGTGAAGGATGGAGGTGAGATCGTTAGGTTTGGGAGAGCCGGTGGAGTGGCTGGGGATGGATACGATTCCGAGGCCGAGAAGAATGAGGATGACGAATGTGAACATGACGAGCATGGTCAGGACCAGCGTCGTCGAAGATGACTTCCGAGCTGGGAACCGGTACTGCCTCGCCTTCGCCATTGTTGATGAGACGATGGATCTACAATCGTTACAGAGAAAACGAAAGAGAGAGAGAGAGATAGAGTCTCTCTGTTCGTGTTTCACTCAGAAATGCGTACGGTGTGCTTGGAATGATCAAAACGACGACGTATGGTTTGTTGTGTACGAACGGAACGGCCGACCACTTCACGGCCTTTTCGTTTTCTTCTTGTAAATAAATGAATTTAAGAACCAAAACTAAAACGGATTCATTTTATATCATTCATTACATCCGTTTCTAATTTTTATATTATTTATTGCATATGTTTTGTCCATTCCTTTGCTGCTGCAGTAATGCCAACAGGTAAGTTTTTATAAAAACAAGCACATAAGGACAAACGCATATAATTTTAAAGAAATTGGTCTCGAGCCTCGATGAAAAGCAACCGAACCAAAATCGAAAGGTCATCTAAAAAATCATGCTCCGTCAACGAATTTGTTCTGTTTCGGACGAAATTTTTCTAGTCAAAATCAAGACTCGACCAACACTACAAAGTCATAGGACGTGATCACAAATCCAATGCAACAAGTATCAAAATTTTCGGACACTTGTACCTTCTATTATATACTTCGGACAGTAGTGTTACATGTTATAATTTTATTTCAATTATAATTTCGTTATAATCATGTATATTTGTCCAACAAACATCATCATTGTCCATTTAGTGTCGCACCCATCGTCTATCACTATCAGTTTTTTCATTAGTAACGGCGCACATAGTGAGAGTGCGCCATTACAAAATTAGAACAATAACGGCGCACAACGGAAGTGCGCCGTCAGTAATTTAGTAACGGTTTTATAAGTTTTCTGGGAATTAGAAGGTACGTACATTTTTAAATAATGCATTATGTAAATTTTTATAGTTAGTGGGA
>JAYMTP010004590.1:0-14695 GCA_036897365.1 Geranium brycei
GGTACCTCTCGTCGGCGATCACCGCCGACGAGTTCAACGGAACCGCGGTCCTGCTGAAGGTCCAGGTCCTGGAGCTCGGGTGGTGGCTCGACGGGGACTGCCGGTGCTCGGCCGGAGCGATCTGCACGGAGATCGTGTCTCCGGTGACCGGAGGGCCAGGTTACCGGTGCCGGTGCGGGGAGGGGTTCGCCGGAGACGGCTATTTGGCCGGCGAGGGATGCCGGAAAGGTTAGTCTGAACTTAATCAGTATTTTTAGATAGAAAATTGCAATCTAAAATTGCAAAAATTTGTTTGATATTTTTGCAATAATATGTCACGTTGTTTGTTAATTGCCAAAAAAAGTGTGTTAATTTTTTGCAATTTTTGTTAAAATAATGAAATTACTCATGAAATTAAAATTTTGATTGGACAAGTTATAGTTAGAAGAAAAAAATAGAAAATCTTTTAAAATTATTTAACTAAAATAATAATAATTGGGGCAATTTCGTTATGTAACAAAAAATACACAATTTGAAAAAAAAAATTATAAACAACATCAACCTGGAACTTTTTTGCAATTAACAAACAACACACATTTTTACAATTTTTCCTAATTTCAATTACTGGCTTCAGAAAAAGAAAAGGTTTATTTTATTCCTAATTCATATTCTAGGCATTGAATATTCAAATTCTTACTCTCATGTATGATTGTTTAACTAATCTGAAACAATCTGGCACAAGACAGGACATAGATGCATGAATGTCCCATTATTGAGCTCTATCCATGGAATCTAATAGAGAATTGCACACATGTTTTCTTATTCTCTGTTTAAATTATTTGCCCATGTATGATTATAAACATGGTAATGCTTTTAACCTCATAGAATACAGAATTGCATATGAAAATCCGCAACTTCACAGACGCTCGGACTTTCTGTTATTTATGAATGCATAATTGAATAGTGATTCTTGATAATTGAATAGTGATTCTTGACCAAGCCGAATAGATTCCACGAATAAGAATGGTGTATTAGGATGTTCTTGAGATAGATGGTAGCTATAATCGTCGCAGGGAGATATGGCACAGTGAAAGAAAGTTGGTGACTCGGCGGTGAGCCCGGGTAGGTTTTGTGCTCCTTTCCCGCCCCCATGATGGGAATTTGGTCAGCTTGATTGATTGCAGAAATGGCCAGTTTCTTGGTCGTCATTTAGTTATGGAAATGGATACTTTCGTTTGTTTTGTTTGATTAACGATTGTGGGATCGGAGGATCTATCACGACGCAACAAGATATGGGGTAGTTTTACCTAATACGTTTTGTTTTCTCCTTGGACCCTCCAGCTTATAGATTTAATTGTCGCTTTCGTCGTTTTGAATAGGAGACTATAATCCAAACAGTGTCTTCCGAAGGCATGTATGTTAACTTTCACGGCGGCTATGCTAAGCCTAAGCGCTTTTCTCATGAAGTTTTAGTCAACCTAAGTGGCTAATTATATTTTACTTCTTGTTTCCTTGTCCTTGGATGAGAAACTTGTGTCAAGGAAATGGTAAAACGACGTAAAAATGTAGTTAGTGCAAGTAAATATACTTAGAAATTGATGTGTGAAACTATGAAAATAAGGTAACAGGTCAACCTAGGTTAGGTCGCTATGATTTGTCAAATTTGAACATATGTGCCGTCCCTTTCAATCATGAAATATGTTGCTTTTTTCTGGGTTGGTAATGATCTGTGAAATTTTTTCTTCTGTAAATCACAGTTTCTTCAGGCTGCAACCCTTCGAAATACATGTCTGGCCATTGTGGCGGAACTACGAGATTTGGTGCTTTGATTGGAGGTATAACCTTTTCTAATATTCTCCGTCTCCTTCTTTACCGAATGAGAAACATAATTTTAGAAAAAAGTAAAATGGTGTTGTATACTATCACACTTTTATAAGAGGCAACTGCGTACTTTGTTAATTGCAAAAAACTGTGGTGAACTTGGATTTTTTGTGCAGAACGTGTATATTAATACAAAAATGATGAAATTGCCTTTGAAATTAAGATTTTAAAAAAATAAAAAAAAATAATAAATAATAAATTACCAAAATTTCTTCTTAATTTTAAAGGTAATTTCGTTATTTTTATACAAATACACGCATTTTGAAAAAAAAATAAAAATACATAGTACCTTATGCAAAAGTGTGAACGATTTTGCCATTTTCCCATTTTACTAACATTTGCAAGAAATCAGATACAACAACCATTTGAAAATGGGCATTGTGTTTTTGCAGCTACATATATACTATCAGTACTAAATATCAAATCCTGGTTTTTTCAGGCATAGCTGCTGGTGCTTGTTTGATGATCGGTTTAGGCCTCGTATGTTGCTTCATCAAGCGACGCTCACACTCGAAAGCCCGAAAGACCACGAACAGACGCCTATGCGAAGCCATCGGCGTCAGCATTCCCATCTACCCGTACAAAGAGATAGAGCGAGCCACCGACAGCTTCTCGGAGAAGCAGAGATTAGGAACTGGCGCATACGGGACAGTCTACGCAGGCAAGCTCCATAACGACCAATGGGTCGCCTTCAAGAGAATCAAGCGACGAGACAACGTCGAGCAGATCACGAACGAGATCAAGCTGATCTCGTCGGTCAGCCACCCGAATCTCATCCGCCTCTTGGGCTGCTCCATAGAGAACGGCGAGCAGATCCTCGTCTACGAGTTCATGCCCAACGGGACGCTCTGCCAGCATTTGGAGCGGGAGCGAGGCGACGGGCTCGCCTGGCCCGCCCGCCTCGCCATTGCAGCTGAAACAGCTCTGGCCATAGCGTACCTGCACAATGCCAACCCTCCTATATACCACAGAGACATAAAGTCGAGTAACATATTATTGGATTACGATTTCAAGTCCAAGGTAGCGGATTTCGGGCTCTCGAGGCTCGGGATGCTCGAGATATCTCACGTCTCGACTGCCCCACAGGGGACTCCAGGGTATTTGGATCCCCAATACCACCAGAACTTCCATCTTTCTGATAAGAGCGACGTGTACAGCTTTGGGGTCGTCCTGGTGGAGATCATAACGGCGATGAAGGCGGTGGACTTCTCCCGCCCGCAGAACGAGGTGAATTTGGCAGGCCTCGCGACCGACAGGATCGGGAAGAACAAGTTAGACGAGATAATCGACCCTTTCGTTGAGCCCCATAGCGATGCCTGGACATTGTCGTCGGTGCATAAGGTGGCGGAGCTGGCTTTCAGGTGCCTCGCGTTTCACAGGGACATGAGGCCTTCGATGGTGGAAGTGGCGGCGGGGTTGGAGCTGATCAGGGTGAGCGGATTGTCCTGCTCATTGCCTTCGTCGTTGGTGAGTTTTAAGAAGGGTTCCATGGCGGGGCTGGTGTTGGAGACGGGGACTGGCCGGAGCGAGGAGTCGATGGAGAGGAAGACGGAGGAGGATTCGCCGGTTTTTTCTATGGAGGATTCGTGGCGGAGCGAAGGGAGCTCGGCTTCATCTAACAGCTTGCTTAACAATGTAACTCAGTGACTTGAAAAAAACAGAGCTAGGCAGAGCGAGTGTTGTAGAGAAAGCTAGATGTTAGTCTGTCGGAGAGGTCTCTTAGGAACTTAATTGGTGATTAAAGAAGATTAAAAGATTGATCGCAAATTATAGAGATGACTAATCGAAAATTATATGTAAATCAATTGGATAAGTTGAGAATTTTTACAAAATTGACGGTTCATTTGTATACACAGCTCAACAATTTTGTCACTTTCGTGTCTCCGCCTGTGTCAAAATCTGATCAAACCCCAAATTTAGTATTATATGAAACTTCTGTCACTTTACTTGTGACTTCTTTTACTTGTGACTTGACTACTTCATTAAATTTCTAGTGAAATACCAAAATATTCATAAATATTAAAAATATAGTAGCTTTATCATTTAGTAAAAGAAAATTTTAGTTTAAATAATCGTTGGCGTTTGTATGAAGTCAGCCGTTTTCAGCCTTAAATTTAAGGAATGATGGTTGTGCCTTCATCGAAGATGGCGCTTCAAATCTTTAAATCATTGACGGCTCTTCGGTTTCTGCTAGTTTGTAAGTGGCTCAAAATCTCAAATTCAGCGGAGCTTAGGAATTGCAAACATCTATCTCAAATCTACTTCATCCCTTGCCTCAGATTGAGCATCGTAGCGCAATCTTCATGTCAATGGGACTGTTGCATAGAGCATAAGATTGTCGAGTTTTGGTGCTCCACTAGCGATTTCAGAACTCACCTCAGCGATTGGGCATCGGGTTGATGACTTGGGCATCGACTCGAAGGCAAGTCGACATCGTCCCACATTCTCCTACAATTGAATTACTACATCAATTGTGTATATGTGGTGGTTTAACATATGTCACCCAAAATTGACAAGCAATGATAATATTGAAATATCACTTATATCAATATAAAAGACATTTTATTATAATATGCATGAATAATTCATTTATATATATCTAATCAGACCTTATTTACGCAATGATACATTTAGTTTCTTTTTTAATTTTATCAACTCACCCAAAATCTATATATTTGTACATTAATTCACATGATAGTCTTCCAAACTCTCCAAGTTCGCTTTCTGTTGACCGAATCGCAGTCATAAAACTTGGTCAAAGACGAAGTAAATCATTTTAAAAATTTGCATCAAATTATTTTTAGGGATAATGTCACATGACTACCCCAAAAATTGACGTATTTTCACCTGACTACTACTAAAAAAAATTTGGCATTGTGGGTATCCTAAATTTGCAAAATTATCACCGTTAGTACCCAAAGCCATTTCCATCTATTTTTTTACAAAAATCTGTTAAATTTTGAGGTAAAAAGACTAAAATGCCCTTATAAGTGTTTTAAATTTTCAAAATGTGCCCTTTTATCCTCAATTTTTCGCTTCATCCCTCTCTCTTTCATCAACCTTCTCTGTCTTCTTTATTTTCCTTCAAGCATTTTCTTTGGCATCTTATTCTTTGTTTTCGTTAATCCAAAATTGGACAGAAATCAACAACATAAAAATTTGAACAGATAACAACAACAACAACAAAATTGAATAGAAATCTGGAATGGTGTTCATGCCCCCAAGCAATTTTTATGTGAATTCCCTGAATCGATTGAGAAACACCAACAAATTGATGAATAATTAAGGTTTGAGTTGCTGGATTCGAGTGGAGCTGAGGGGAGACGGAGAAATTGCAGATGGAGACCGTTCTCTTCCACTAGAACTTGATGACCTGCCCGGAATCCACCTCGCCGGAGTCCTCACGGTGCGATTCGCTGGACCTGTCCGAAATCCCTCTCTCTTCCTCACTGAGTTCAACCATATCACTCTTCAGATCTGAGCTGTCCGGACCTGGCCCCTTCTAGTTCTCGGCGACGGAGAAAATCTGGTGAGACGAGTTCTGGGTTCTCTCTTGGAAGACGAACCGCCGGTGAAGAGACGATTCTGTTATGGTCTGGACCTAGCCCTCATCTACGGTTCTGGTCTGGCTTCGGTTGAAGATCTCGATTTTGGGCGAAACTAGGATGAGTAATCGGAAGCGGAGGAGGGCGAAGGAGAAGTGGCCGTTGGAGATGGAGCCGGAAATGAGGGCGCTCGAGGAGACGACGGAGCGGGGCGGCCAGAGGCGGAGGACGAGGTAGGCGGAAGAGGGGAGGTCAAGCTTGGAGGGTCGACACCGACCTCGAAGTCCAGATCGGAGGTCGACCCTCCGCCCAGCTCCACCTCCGATTCGACCTTCCCTCCGACCTCCCCTCCTCCGACCTCCTCCTCTGCAAATGGAATAAGAAAGAGAAAGAGACAAAATTGTCCCTTATTTTTATGGGGCTTTTAACTGGGGAGAAAAAATAAAAATTGCAAAACTAAAGCAAAGTGCCACGTGTTCGGTCCACAAACCCAACCCGAAGCCAACACGCTCTCAGCTGTCACAAAACACCACTATAAAGTCTTTGACAATGATTGGTAAACTGCCACGTGTCCGGTTCAGAACCCAAACCTGCGACCCCACACGCACGCCGCTGCCTTAAAATAACCCCACGTGCGAAATCAATCATTGCCTGTCTGTCATTACTATGAATATGTCTGTCATTGTGTTTTGATTCATAGCTCATTTGGTCCGTTCAAACAGTTCATATTAGCGGACAAAACTAGAATTCAAAACCAACCTCTCCAAGAAAAGCGAAAAGGCACAACTCCTTCCTTCCCTCCCCACTCCGCGACAACCTAATATGCTCCGAATCTTCCTTCCCCCTCCTTCTAGAGTATAATATCATAGACTTAAAAATCTGACCCGCTATAAAGTAAAATCGTACTTAAGTAGATAAAAAATTATTTTATCTATTTGATTGTAAATAAACATATATTCAATTAATATTAGAGTCTCACGTTTAAAAAAATGTGAATCTATTCACCAACTTATATAATAATTTAAGTCTTTATCCTAATCAGCTTAAGCTTTTAGGTGGGTTGGGCTCTTAATATGATATCAGAGTTTGGTTTTATCTTGGACGAGCTCTCCATATACCATCGGGCCTAAAAGCTCATGAATCACGCGTCCGCTCCATATCTGCCCCCACTCGTCTGTTTCCACGTGCCCATTTCGAACCGACTTGTACGTGAGTGGGGTGTTAGAGTCTCATATCTAAAAGATGTAAATCTATTCACTATCAGGTTAAACTTTTAGGTGGATTGGACTACTGATAATCTAATATGAGACTTTATCATAATTTCTTACGTCCAAGTTGAATGTAAGAGATTCGATATAAGATGTTGCACGTAAACGGTACTCTCTGGCTCAAATTAGGATAACAGGGCAAAATGGACTCTAATTTCAATACTTGGATAAATCATTTGTTAACATTATTTGGTGGAGGGAGCCCGAGTCTATGAAGAAATAGGATACCATAAGAAAACTAATATATACATTGAGTGGAGTACACTTTTAATTTAAAAGGCTAGTCTTTCATACATTGGCTCTAATATTTATATACATACCTCTTCTTATACCTCATATTTATTTGATGTGAGACATTGACTTATTATGTGAACACTTAATAATTCTCCTCTAATTTGAGCTCCATATGATGTCGAGTTGGCTCCCTCTAATTTCAAATCGGCTTTTATTGTTTCGACTCAATCCTTCACATTTTCATAAAAGGAGTCGATCATGGTTCTAATTGTTATTGACCCCAGAAAAATTACTCTGTCACGCTTATCAGGAGAGTTCACTTGGTCATATCTAGTAGGCCCATCACCATGAGAAGGTGACTATTGTTCGAGGTGTTAATGTTCCTAAAAGAGTATATCTTGACCCACTTATTATGAGAGTCTATTGAATCAAGTCTCTAATGTCAATTACTGGGATTTAATTTAAACCTTATGAAACACGGTCACCTCAATCAAAACCATAGGTATATACATATTTCTAACCAAACCCCAAGTGAAAAAATACAACTCATGTTCATAAACAGAGAATCAATAGACGTACTTTCATTGATTTCGGATTCATCTTTAACAACTATGGTGACGTACAAATTGTCACGCCTTAATTAATATATTCTCCTCTGAAATTGCGGGGGAAATAAATGTAATATAATTTGTAGACGGCGATCGTAATTATAGCTGAATCTTATAACTAGTTATGATGATTTTAGTTCAACGCGAATTTGACCCGCATCAAGTTTTTTTTGAATATTACATCGCTTTCCCTAACTACCCTTAAAACCACCTCACTCAAATATCGTGCTGAGCCTCGAATCCTAGTCTGAAACCACTAGGTCACGCTTAAACTGATTGACCCACATCAGGTTAGAATTACTCCAACCGTCTTTGAAAATTATTTCACTAAAACTAAAACTTTTAAAAAAATTTATTAGACAAACTTAAATAATAACACAACACAAATACAACAAATATAATATTTCATGGGTATATACCTAAAGAAAATTTCCAACATTCTCCCCTATATATAACCCCACCTCCACATCTCCCACTTACAAAAAAAACACCCTCCAAACACAGCACAACAAAAAAAATTCTCCAAAAATGGCTGTTTCAGCTAGATTTTTGCAAGCAACGAAAAAGCCATCAACCCCGTTTGCTCCAAAATGTTCAAGACCGGCGGCGGCGGCGGCGAGGCCAAGCATGCCATGCGCCACGGCGGAGATGGGCGGAGAGAGGATGGTCGGCGTCGGGGAAAAGAGACCGGCGGTGGCGGTGAAGGCCGCGGCGGTGGCCGATCCCGGAGTTAATTTGGTCTCTCTGCTCGCAAGTGAAATCGCTTCGGGTCGGGCCATGAAGTTGCTGGACCGGCCGGTTCTCAGACTCAACTCGTGGAACGTTCAACACGTACAGATGGTCATTGAAAAGGTATTTATTTATTTAAACAAAAAAAAAATTCTCCACCACCAATATTTTCTTGGGAAGGGGACAAATATTTTCTGTTTTTTTTTGTGAAATTAATATTTTCGATTTAAAGCATGTTTTTCTTGAACGAACTGTGTCCGTCGACTTTGTTTGATTACCGAACTTTTGTGAGGTGATTAATGATGAAATCATTTTGTTTTAAATTAAGTTTAATTCTATTTTTGCAGGCTATGATTGATTGTCGTTTCTTTACAATGTTTGCGGTTTTGGGATCGTTGCTTGGCTCAGTTCTTTGCTTCGTTGAGGTATATGCCAAACTTATTTGTCCTAATTATCATTTAGCCATACATATTTTATATAAAAATTATTATTTATCATTAACCCATGTTTTGATTAAAACCTTTGACTCTATACATCAATCTAGTGACTTAAAATGTTTTCAGCAAAATAATCTATTCATGGTTTACTTATGTTATATAAGTTAATAGATTGAAGTTTCAAGATATTAATAAATAGTAAATATATCTATATTTTTTTGCATGTTTATCATATTAGGTCAATATGTTTTTAGACATCTAATTATGAACTTAAATTTACACTATATCTTAATGTACTTATACTCACAGCTTTTCAGTAAAAAGTGTGAATCTCAAACCGCTGGAGTTTTTGTTGTTATTTTAGCAATAATACTTATATCTATATTTGTTTAGGCAGATGTAAACCATATAGAGTCATTAACATTTGACAACTTTGCCCATAAATTTAAGAAAGAAGTAGTATTATTTTCTTTATTAACAAAGAAATGTTACAGGGATGTGTCATGATTGTGCGATCCTACGTACACTATTTTCATGATATGGTGTCACACCAATCAGACCAGGGACATGTGGTGCACCTACTTATTGAAGCCATAGGTACGTATATATTTATATATTTTACAGGTCTGGATTCAGAAATTTTTGTAAGATGAGCAAAATTTCGTACTAAAAATATATTTTATTAATATTATATTTCATTAAAAATTAATTATAATAATAAAATTATTATTAAATGTATATACCGAAAATTAATTCGAGCTTGATTTTTATTTTTAATTGAGTTCAAATTTAACTTACATGTATGTATAAATACGAAGTGAATCGATTCTCAATTCTTACAAACTCTAATAGGCTAGACTCGAGCTTAACTCATTTATTAAACGACCCAACCTTGCGCCCAATCTCATCATAACTTTATTCACAAAATTTTAATAATTAATAAATTATAATAAGCAAAACAATAATTAGTAAAAATAATTATAATGAACAACAAAAAATATAAATTAACATTTAACTAGACAACTATTTTGGTTGGATTACACCATTTTTTATATATCAAAATTTAAGTAGGAACATATCTGATTTTTAGTTAGAATTTTACATGAAAATTTGGGAGAATTTGCTTGTTTTTTGGGAACATATCTAATGATGTTTGTACAGACATGTTCTTGGTAGGAACTGCCTTGCTTGTTTTTGGGATGGGTTTGTATGTTACATATGTGGGAACTAAGAGTGCCAATGGGAAGGAGTCTTGGCTTCCTTCTTCCAACTTGTTTGGGCTCTTTCATCTCAAGGTAACCCAACTCTTCAATTGCAATTCAATACAATATTAGTCCTACTTTTAAAAATATTTAGGGTTTAAAAATAAATTCAAGTTTTGAGTGAATCAGATTCATCACGGTACCAGAGTTTTCTTTCTCGTACACGAACAAACTTGTTGATCAATTAATCGCCCCAAATACAGTGATCCCACGAGTCAATGACCAACGTGTCATTCTCTGCGCATCGATCCTGATCACATGTCGATAACCAATTTGTTGTTTCACGTTCATTATCACTAGCAAACGACCAATTTGTTATTCTGCGTGCATATTTACGAGTTAACGATCAATATGTTGTTCCACGTTAATCAATATGTAGCTCCACATACAAACCCTGAAGGGCCAATGATTCGTTTATTATTCCATGTACAAAGTCTCGTGCGTAATATGTGGTTTCGCGTGCACTTAATACTCATTAAAATTTTAAATACATCAAGTTTGAACATATCATCGATGATCAGTGTTCTAAAAATTCATGACTCTTCCGATTAGTCCCCCGTTATAATCCTCGACTACTCCTACATTAATCGTTTATCACTTCCATGTTAATCATCAAATCTGATTTGTTTTTTCGATTAATCTCCGACTAGTCTACAGAAGGCCCTCTCCACCCGACTAGCGTCTATAATTTCTCATAACATTGTCTCGATTCTCTCATTTTGTTCATGGTTAAAGGTTCTAAAATAGCTTTGTCCATGTGTATGGTGCAGGCACTTCCATCATGGATTCAAATGCAATCAGTGTCACAAGCAAAGTCCAAAATAGGACAGGCAGTGATGATGATCCTTCAAGTGGGAGTGTTGGACAAGTTCAAATCCGTGCCGCTGGTTACTGGTTTAGACCTTGCATGCTTCGCCGGAGCTCTGCTCTTCTCGTCCGCCGGAATATTCGTTCTCTCCAGACTCTCCATGGACAGAACAACATGTTAAAGGAAGCTTGGCTTTGTTCATTTCATTCATTTTTTTGGCTGGATTGAGAAGAGGGAAATTCTACACATTTGTTGCTGATTATTCCAAAGAAAAAAATTCAAAATGTATTATAATAGTTTTGTACATGTACAATAGGGCCAATGCAATTGTATTGGTCACCATTAACATGTAATTTGTTGAAATAAGTTGCTAAAAATAATGTAAAATTTAGTTTCAATTTTTTTTTGTTGACTCCTAGCTACCCGGCTCAAGCTCCTGACCAGTAGTCAGGTAGAGCCTCCTTAAACCAGTGCATCAATGACGCTTTCACATAGTTTCAATTATTTAGTATTCTTTTATCCTCTTATTTTCGAGTAATACTTATATGTCACCGCATTTTATACACAATTTTTATGTCACCGCTGTAAATCTAAATTGATTTCTTATAATCGCTATGAATTCAAATTTATATCATGTCAAGCCCTAACCTTTGATTACAAAACGATTTTCCTTGATTTTAGTTGTTTTAGTTCAATGGTATTTTGTCATTTCAAAACATTTATAAACACCATTGTGATTCATTTTAGTACACTGGTGTGAGTATTCTTCAGCATTTGGTAAAGTCTATATCATTGTAAAATTCCCCAAATCCTAAAAAGGTTTAAGATCCAAATAACAATGAACCCAATGAAAATGTGAAACTTTCATTGTCACTGCGATTAGAAACACACATTTTTCATTTTTCATGTCCTTATGATTAGTTCAGACTTGCACCATATCATTACAGAAGTTAAAACTTATATATCATGTCAGAATTTTGATCCATGTATCATATCATTACGAAAGTTAAAACTTATATCATGTCACCATACAGAAAGTCCAAACTGCAATGTAGGGATTTGGATATGCAAGCAAACTCGACCTCACATCAAACCCATTGGTCGCAAATTTGAAGGCATGAATCTTCAATTATGAAACTATTATTTTAATTTCTAGTTGTTTCAGTTTAAGAATATTTTTTTCATTTCACAAAATCTGTAACACAATCATGAATAGTGATATAAAGTCTCATTCTCCATTTATTCATTTCAATTCTCCATTTATTCATTTCAATACACTAATGTGAGTATTCTTAAGCATTTGCTAAATTCTAATAATTTATATTAATCCCAAATCCTAAAAAAAGTGTAATTAAGATCCATATAACAACTAAAACACCTGAAAAACACAGCCACATTAACCTATATTATCATTTCACTATCAGTACTCACAGTGGAAGCAAAATCTCCAGAAACCGAATCATCAAGAGCTCTGAACCGACGATACCTTAGGCTTACGAGCCTTACGAGCCTTAGGCGTCACGCCAGGCTCAACACTTGACGATACCTTACGCTTACGAGCGTTAGAGACCGGTTCGATATCAGCTAGCCCATTCTGCAATGCCTTAACCAGATTCTCAAAATAAGTCTTCGTCGCTTTAGTGAGCGAAACCAAACCTGTCCGAAAGGACTGAAAACCGTCCAACGGCTCAGTGGCCTCAATGTACGGCTTCAGCTCCTTCTCTGCATACCCATGGAGCCTCTCCAGCCCTCTCTCCGCCTCGCCCTGCACATACTCAAAAAAGTCCTTCTTCGCCTCCTCGTTGCTGGGTATGTAGTACCCGTAAGCGTAGGTCCATTTCAGGACCCTCCTGCACTCTACAATCTGCTCCCAAGCCTCGGGGACGAACTCTGTTCCCTTCTCCCTGTTGACCCCGTCGAGGAACTGGGTGGTCTTGATCTTCTCCATGTGGGTGTCCCTGAACTTGTCCAGATCCTCAAGCGCCTTGTCGCGCGACTTGTGATTGTTGGCCCATCGCTCGTAGTAGTGCGTGTACCTCTGGAGGGAGATCTTGGCGCTCTTCCTCAGCTTCGAGGTCTCGGTCTCCTTGTCCTTGTCCTTGAATTTGTTGCAGTTCTTGTGGCCGTTCCAGTCGCGGAGGCAGGTCCAGCAGAACTGGTGGCGGCAGGCCGAGTTGCAGGTCATGTGGTTGCATCCGTGGTTCTTCTCGATCGGCCTCTTGCATTTCGGGCAGGGCTTGGTGTAGGCGAGGATGTAGGTCACGTTCTTGGACTCGGAGCTGTTCTTGACGATCCAGTTCTTGACAGTCTCGCAATCAACCGGCTGGTGGGACTCCTCTGTGCAATTCCAGCAGAATCGGTTCGTGCAGAGGCATTTCACGTCGAATCCCCCCCTCCCAGAGGCGAATTCGACCGCGAATTCGCAGTTCGGGGCGGGGCACCACTTCATGCTCCTCTGGTCCTCCACAAAAGACCTGACCAGGTAGGTGAAGTACTTGTTCCTGGTCTCTTGATTTGGGGAAAATCTGAGGATCGCGTCCTCGCCTACGGCGGCGGTGCAGGAGGGATCCATGCACCGAAGCGCGAGGCAGAAAGGACCGTCCGCCACGGCCGACCTGACATAGCCGGTCCAGCAGTCCGTGCAGTACCAGTGGTGGCCGCACGCGGCGGCGTGCAGGCTCGAGGCCTCGTGGGGCTCGAAGCAGACCTCGCACTGGACGACATCTGCAGACCGCCGAGGTGATGGTCTGGAGGAGGGGACGAGCAATCCGTCTGCAGTCCGGCGGACCTGAGGACGGATTGCTCGTCGACGACCCAGGCGTCGTTGAGACGCTCCACGCTCCAGTTGAACTGGAGGAGGAGGGCGGTGGCGGAGGATCTGGAGACGGAGTAGACGGAGGCGACCCTCGCGATCTCCTCCTCCTGCCTCGATCGGATCTCGGGCTCGCTGAGGACGGTGTATTTGTAGCGAGAGTCGTCAGAGACGTCGCCGTAGGTGAATCCGCCGTCGCTGTCGCCGTCGTCTTCGTTGTAGAAGCAACGATCGTCGTCGTCTTCGTCTGGTTCGCTCCAAGACGCCATTGGAGGAGTTGTGGCGGTGGTAGGCTTGGAGGAGGGGCGTTTTGGGTATTTATAAAAGTTCGGAAACCTAAAACCAAATTTCTCGGATTAATTAAAAAAAAAATCTGCCATATATATTGTAACTAGGGCTGTTTAATGTTCGGTTTGGTTTTGTACTGAATCGATTGATTTGGTTTTGAGAAAATTAAAACTAGAACCCAACAGATATAATTCGATTCAATTTGATTTTGAACGTATCGATTTTGGTTTGGTTCGATTTGTTATGAACCAAAACTCATAAAATTTTCACACTTTAAACTGTTTTGACTTATTGTTTAACTTATCGATTTTCGGTTAGATTTACTTTCAACCAATTTTCATGAAATTCTCACATTTTAAATTGGTTTACATGACTTATTTTTCGCTGGCCCAATATTTTTAGCCCAATCAATAAGGACCGGTGGCTTAAAATGAGTCATATGTCCAAATCGATCGATTTTCAGTTAACTTCGATTTTCTATCAGTTCTCGCTTCAAAAACCGAAATAAAACCGATGAGTTTTGGTTTGATATTGTACCAAATTGAACCGGTTCCTTTTATTTGGTTAATTTTTTGACTCGGTTCGGGTTGGTTTGGTTGGGGCTTTTTGGGTATTTATAAAAACCTATACTGATTTTCTTAATATTTGATTTTTTGGAAAATATATAATAATGCGAGATTTACGGTTTCTTCTTCTGTACGTTATTAAACTTGATTAATAATAATATTATAAGACCCATGACGTGTGTTGACAATAATAAAAATAAGGGGTAATTACACATAAGTACACCCAAATATAAAACTCGATTTTACAGTCACTCAAATTACATTTCGTCTCACTTAAC
>JAYMTP010004591.1:0-14692 GCA_036897365.1 Geranium brycei
CAATGATAATATAATGTCGTTTTATTATTGCAATGATGATGTAACAAATACACATAAACTGAGATTGGCCTAGGGCATATTTCCTACAATAACTCACTTGTAAATAATAAATATACATTTCAAATAACATATTTTACCTAAATTATATAACTTGGCAAACAAACATTTATAACAAGCTTGGTCTTTACAGTCAAAGCATCCACAAATTTCAAAGAGAGGCCTCTCTTTATCTTTATCTTTATCTTCTACCTCCTTTTCTCTTTCATGTTGGCAGGCTGGTAGATTCATAATAAATACATGTTGTACAACAACCTCTTCTTGTGTTGTTAGTATTTGAAATGTCAGGAATGCACTTCCTCAAAGCAGCCGGGAACGGGAAGATATGGATGGCCAGAGAGTCTCCGGTGAGGTTCCTGAGGAGGCTTAGAGCTAAAGTGGCAAGAGCTCTCCAATTCAGAGGAAGATCCTCTCGCAAAGTGTCTTCATCAGCAAGTCTGACAAGGTCCAGATCCATGCTCGACAACGACTCTCATCGAGCAGAGGCCATAGAGGACTGCATTGAGTTCTTGAATTCTTCCTCGTCTTTTCATAGATCAAATTCTGTTTCTTGCTGACCATACTGAATCATATAGGCATGTAAATGAAACAAATTAACTTGTTTTCTAGTATATGTTTATTCATTTTGGTCACATATATATATTAACACACATGGTACTAGAATATCTATGCAAATACACATCAACAACATTTGCTATTCTCTACTCCATCGCTCCGTATTAATTCCATTTCTTAACAAAATATTATCACATTTCAATAATACACCTAATGTACTAAAGAACAAAAACAAATATTTTGCTTTGTATACGAATATGCTATAGAAGGGATGGGATATTCTATATATTTCCAAAGGTCGAAATTATTCAATCTGCCTAGATTCCAATGGAGATGGAGACATTACTTTGCCATCGTAACAAGAATCCGAGCATTAATCTAAGCAAAATTAAAATTGTAGAGTGAACATGAAACACTAATGTGCAGAATGAAATTTCAAATCCCAACTTGGTTTGCACTTTGTCATCAACCATCTTTTGACTGAACAATTGAACCAGTTTTACATTCAGATTCGAACATACAATTGGAATGCACGCCAATGCTTATGCATAACTGCACCTACAAATGTAAGTAATAGTATTTTTCTTAAATGATGATACTACAAGATTAACCAAAGAAAACTTTTCTGAGATTCTAAATCATTACAAAGAAGGGCGTCGGTCGGAAGTAACCGTCTAACATTTTGTTTTGTAATCCGAGTCACAAAATATGACTTGAAACATTGATCAATAATTCAAAGATGGCTTTTCAGATTCTTTGGTGGCAGCATGACTAGCTTTCTTTAGTTCAAGAGCTCTCTTATAAGGCGGGGCGATTGGAGGTTGCACGGGATCCAAACTCTGGTAAGTTCCATCTGCAACTTTCGGCAGCGGATACGAACGGTCAGAGTCATACCCACTGAGGTCCCCACAAGCTAAAAACGGGATGTACACCTTATTCAGTCCTTCCAACCATCCACTACTGCAATCTGTTCTCCAACAAAGTCGTTAATAAGATTACTTCCAAGGAACACACCAAAACAAGGCCAAATTTTGTGAACACATAAAACCAATTATAACTATGGACTTCTGTCCCAAGTAATCGGTGATTAAGATGACTTAAGGTAACAACCTTTCTTTGCATCCAGATGCAACGATCATAATAGAAAAAAATTCAGCAAATTTCAACTCAATCAGAAGAGTAAATTTGCTTGTAAAGTTGGCCAGAATATAATGATGAATACCCAGCTAAAACTTGCATATTTATATAGGAAAAGAAAAAGTAATTTGGTTACTGCGAAGCTATTATTGGTCTTTTGCTTCATTGTATTCCATTCAATATTATTTGATACAGCCCACGCACACGTGAGAGGATCTTAAATTCACACCTTATACTTTTTCCAAGTTCAGCCTTTGAATTCTCCACCTTACCAAGGAGGTGAACACGGGCACATAAAATAACTTGGAT
The DNA here is from genome assembly GCA_036897365.1 of Geranium brycei. Classification (NCBI taxonomy): domain Eukaryota; kingdom Viridiplantae; phylum Streptophyta; class Magnoliopsida; order Geraniales; family Geraniaceae; genus Geranium; species Geranium brycei. Next base: position 2,059 of record JAYMTP010004591.1, read on the forward strand.
ATGTACTGCAACGGGAAAATTTTCACTCACCTAGATCATCTGCACCTGAGGGACTTCCCACTTTTTCCAGGAGGCGATGCAAGTCCTTTGGATTAAAACCTTCAGGTGGAGAATAATTCTCACAAACTGCAAATGCCTCTGACAGAAAATTATAAAATAATTAGCTTTCCCATGGATCAAAAACAAATTCAACATTTCATGAATAGCAGACATCAGTGGTTATATTCTGCCAATATGAGATGTGCAAATCTACCCTATTTTCATATTGTCAAACTGAGTTTACCCTCCAAACTCTGCTATTAAGAGAACCCCAGCTATAATTTATGTGGTCTTGCTACTGCGAATTACATGGTGTTGCCATGTGCATAGGATGATAAAACACTAGAGAAGGAATCAGTGGGAATTTAATTTGAACACCATTCTATTTTATTACTCAGATTCTTGTTACAACATTCAATCCCACCTAATCAGTTTTCTTGCAGTCTGCTGCAATCCTTCACCAATATCCCTGCTGATGGATTCTTAATCCAATATTATATTGTAAATTGTGATCTGAAATCTCACCATGGCACACTTCCATTTTACCATGGATATTCAACAGTCCAAACTCTTGTGTACTAGAACACTTCTACTTTGGGGATATTAGTTTCTTCAGCACTGGAAATCATCCAGTAATGATTGCATTGTCTTTCATAAACTTTTGAAAGTTTTTGACTACTCAATCCGTAACAATTTTGCTAGGTCTTAGGTTTATAACTGTCTATCTCATAATCATAAGATCAAAACACTGGCATCAGTCAGGACCCTTGCATGCACATAATTCTTGCTGATGGTTGAGATGCATAAATCCCATAATTTAAGTGACCAACATATAAACGGGACACTTATTTTGGCACATCTGTTTACAGAAAGTGGGGGAGTTTATTTTGGGGCAGAGTATGTAGTATCTGTTTAGTGTTTGGTTGACCAACACAACTTTAATTCGAAAGCAGAACAGCGACTGTGCAATTTAATCCATAAGTTTTATCAGTCACCTGAAACTTAATTATTGAGAACAAATACAAAAGAGAGTAATTTATAAGCCAAGAGAATGAATAGAATTACTTACCTATGCTAGAGTTACGGCTGCTTTTTGGTTTAGCAAAAGTCACTACAGGGAAGAACAACTTTAGCTGCAAAAGCCAAGTAAAACCAGGGCATCTCTGTAACTGTTACAGTAGGTGTTTATTTATATTCATGAAAATACAATATACATAATTATTTACAATTTTATAAAACAGTTTTTACTGTAAAGCACAAAGACTTGTATTCTTACAATCAATATTTAATACCTTAAAATCCTCTATATTTCCTATATTGAGATAGAATGTAAAGTCAAAACATAGAAGGATCGTAGAGATAATGGGAAAAGAGTAATTGTCAAGTAAGATAGCAATGACAATAAATTCAATTTGATGATTCATAAACCATGACCTTCACTTTAAAACTTACAGCATTAACAAACATTTAAATTACCTGGCAGTACAGAAGACTTGTATCCTTCCCACGAAATATCTTTGCGATAAACTTACCACCTTCTCTAAGTACATGAGTTACAATAGTTAAACCCTGTAAGATAGGCCACTCAGGTTATACAATCCAATGTGAAGTTGAATACTAGTAAAACTTCTTGAAATAACTGCACCCAGAGATCTAAAAGAGACACATCGTGAATTTGCCAATAAAGAAAGAATTAATGCATCAATAAAAAAGTCATAAGCAAGAAAATAAATGATTCTTAGTTACTTAGTGTCAACACACCAAGTTAGCAGACAAGTCATTTTCTAATTTTCCTCCTAAAAGTACTACAATATTCTTGATGTAATATCCACGAAATGCAATTCAGAATCTGCAATAATATCTTGAATTGACAAGGTATTACTTAGCACATATAGAATCAGAATACTTACCGCTAGTATGAGTTGGGACTGAACAAACTCATCCATGTCATGAAGACCAGTAACTACAATTAAACCATACAAAAATGAGACACATGAACTCAGTAAAGAGCGTGCATGTGTATGTATACATATATATTATCTTACCATCAGGAGCACCATCACAAACAACCAGTTCAGCCTTACAACCATCAAAATGTCTAATGACCTGAAGTAAAATAGAAAAGAAAAAACAAGGCACATGATTAATGACGACATATTTTCATGCCATATATATGGAAGAGGAAATTCAGGGGAAAAGCAATGAGAATTGAACATAGGAAATAACTATAAGTATATTTATTGTTATATTGCTTAGTCCTCTCATGCAGGTAAGCACACCACTGGAAAAAATCATTATAAACCGTTGGGAGTATCCCATGTTAGATTAGCCCAGCCCAAGATAATATTAGAGTCAGGATTATTTAGTTCACTAAGCTATATACATGGAGTCTCGGCAGTGTAAGCATCAACTGAAATAATTTTTTCACTTCAGCTTTAGTTAGTTCACTACTCTATATATTATATATGGAGGCTCAGCAGTGTAATCATCAATTGAAATGAATCGATATATTTTTCAGTTCAACTCGACCGACGTTGAACTTTTGATCATATGGTTAGCACAAAAGAAGTTTTATTGCAGCAGAAAACATGTGAAAAATCATCATGTATTGTCTTTGTAATCTATTAAAAGACACAAAGAAGGAAACTATACGAATGCCTTACCACTTCAGCAGTCCGCGCATTAGTTATATCACCCTGAACTTGAATAACACCTTCAATTGGAGCCATGGGCTGTAAATCGATAGCCACAATAAGAGGAAAATCATCCCTGTAAAATCATGGTAGGAAAAGGAAGTTTAGAAGGTGTCTGACATATTTCAATACAAAAAAGGCATTGCAAAATTGGTCAGTCATGCATCATTCACTGCTAAAAGCCTAAAACAATTTTGAATTTATATGCCTCAACTTTGGATACCTCTATTTATAGTTTGCAGACTATAATGGCTACAGATAACTGTTCCTTATGTTGATATCAAATAATAACTTAATAGCTTGTGCCTGAAAGATTCAAAATGTTATAAAACCAAGCATATGGTGTTGGGTAACCTACTTAATTTCCATGAATGAAATGTTCTCATGCGCCCTTCGCATATCCTAACGGTTGAAAAGATAAATGTTTCGGAACTCAAGAGAATTTTTCTGTTATATGATTTGATATAAAGAACAAATATGGACACATATTATAATGATCGACACTGCGAATAGAGAGAAGAATGTGAGCAAACAAAGAAGGTTGGACATTTTTTTAGGAATTACAAAGTGTTTAAGGCAAAGTCATGATTTAAAATCAAGCGTAAGGAGAGGAACTTACTTTGAATCGGTTGAAAGCTTAGCCGGGAGATATAATTTGCGACTTAAAACCTACATATGACAAATTTGGTATCAAAGATATGTGGAGGAATGTTTTAGGCGGCCACAGAGAGCGAACCAGTAAGCCAGTAAGGAAGGTGAAAACGTAAAAATAAAGAATTCAGAAATAAGATCAGATGTCAATTTCATTTATCCCATAAAACCCATTAACAGAGAGCCCAGTGGTAGCCCATGAAGCAGAGCATAAGAGGGATTAATTCTTCTGTGTAACAAATGTATCTCCAAAAAAACAAATCATTTCAAGGACCACTGCATTATGTTCATAACCACAAGTACCTGGCTCCAGCTGCCAGGGGCAGCACATAAATCTACCACTCGCTTCACTCCTGCAAATTACCATCATGACAAGCAGCCGATGAATACTAAGCACACATGATTGAATCAATAGATATTAAGTGCATGGTACACAAACACATATGTAAACATGAGAAATTAAAGGGATGGCAAAATCATATTTTAGGATTGAAAATAAGAGTGGCAAAGGCAGAACCTTGAAAAATGTTGAACTCCTCATCAATCTGAAGAAGCTTAAAGGCGCTGCGAGCACGCCAACCTTCTTCTTTAGCTTTCCGATAGTAGATGTCCTTCAAAAACAAGAACAATTGTCAGAAACCTGGAAAAGATGAAAACCCTAATAATGGGATCCTCTGCAAATATACCCTTTTATCTCTTGAAGCTTTGCCCATATTTAACTATATGCTTCCTTCAAGATACACAGACCAGAAGAGAAATTGGTTGGCTTCGACGATGGACCGAGGAGGAACCTCGGCGATGTATGCGTGCTTCACTCTCGTCGGCTACCTATCATGGCCACAACAGAAGAGGGCGTGACGGCGGCGGCAGCGGCCAGACTCAGTAGGGACACGAGATAGTAGTAGAACGGCCTTCCATTGAGTTAAGGTTGAATATTGTGAAAATGACACTTATAGCCCCTTAACTAAACATTGTTTGAACTTACACCCTTTGATTAAAAACTTAATTTTTGAAACCCTTAAATATTTTGTTATCTCACTTAGCTTAACATGATTAGTTTTCTGATAAAAAGACAATTGTACCTTTAATATTTTATCAAATTTTCAAGTAGTTGACACTGTTTGGTGTTAGTCAACGGTAACACACCAAGAGCTTCTCGAAGCAGTTGATTGATTTGATGTCGTTTGAGTAGAGACCTTAACATGAAGGTGGAGCTAGAAGCGGCAATGACTAGGGGTGTAAAAAAGGCGAACCAAGTTTCAATTTAGATAGGCTTGACTCGACTCATGAAAAAAGTGTTTGACTTGAGCTCACTCGAAAGAATATAGAGAAACTCAAGCTCAATTCAGCTCGACCTCGATTCGCTTGATATTTTATGAAGGTTAATCTCAAAAAAGTACAGTTAAGTTATCATCAATATCACTTACATACACTTAAGTTGCAAAAGTTAATTTAAAGTCGCTGATGATTCACTTTGTCTCAAGTTAGACAACATCGTTAGTTTTGTTGGTTAAACCTGGTCATGTGGCTGTCACGTGATCTATTAACAATAGTTTATGATAGATTTGCCCTTAATGAGATATATTTGGCATAGATTGAAGGTAGGATTTTGGGCGAGTCTATTGTGTAGAGTTTGACGACACGGCTGGATTGAAGATCGATGAAAATGCGTACGAAGAAGACGATGAACAATGAGGAATTTCATTGTGATTGTGGCGTATTTAAGGACATCATGGACGATTAGCAACTTAGGATGAAGATTTGTAGGATGTGAAAGGTTCATGGTATATTAATTTGATGTATTGATTGAGCATGTTTTTTACATCAAATCATCTAATTCGTTCTGGGCAACTAGTTTATAGTTTTCGTGTCAAATTGTTGGGATTTAGGGTTACTAAAAATTAATTGTGCGAAAATTAAAAGTTTTAGGGTTCGATAAATTTATGGTGTATGGGATTGTTATGATTCTTCAAATGTATGGTGTATGGAATTTAAATTTTTGTAATTTTTTCGATTGTATTAAAGATTTGTAATTTTTTGTTTTGACATAACAAATAGAAATGTCAATACTTTCAGTGGGTGGATCCAGAGACCTACATGGTTGGTAAGCGAGTGCTGCCAAAATTGTTCGAGAAAATTAAATGTATGGAAGGTACAATTGCAAGTGTTGATGATAAGTGTGTTGTTTTAGAATGTAATTTGAAGAATGTGAAGAACATAAACTGAAAATTGTAAAGCTAGTTGATGAGAATAATGGATTGAGGGAGAATTAGCTCAAAAGAACAAAGCAGTAGTAATTTTGTTGGTTATTGTAATAGATTCGTTAATATTCAAATGTATGAATTGATAGTGTTATGTAATTGTACTCAAAGTTGCATTATCAATATATAATGTATATTTTTGTTGAATTTGGTTACATTTAATTACATTCGAATTGTTGTTGAATTTGTTGTTCAACATATGGTGTTGAATTTGGTTACATGTACCCATATGTGTTATGAACATAAAACATTAGTTATATAAAAATTTGGCCATGACCTATCTATTTTATGAATAAAAGAACATGAATTCTGTGAAAAATAATTGGCCATGACTTATTTGTACATACAAGTTAATACCTATTAAGCATTTACAATTGAACCAAAATTTTAAGTGCATCATCAAAACATGAACTTGATAATATAATGCATATCCAAAGAAATGTATCTACACATGACAACCGATTTCCAAATGCATAAACCAAAACAATGACACTTGATTAAACCAAAAAATAAACTACATCTCATCTAACAAGGAAGACTCCTTGTGTGCAAAACTTGACCACACACTTTTAACATTAAAGACAATAAAAAATGAGCAAAAATCCAAAATAAAAACTGCCCTACAACTCCCACTTGCTAAAGGACCACAACATGATCTTCAACTTCTCTGATCCAAACCTCATGCAATAGTTCTCCAACAAATGTCGCATACAATACCCATGCTCCAAATTAGGTAGTCATTGCTTGAACAATTCAACCAAACCCTACACACAATATGTACATATATATTAATATATATTGGAACTGAAAAGTAAATACATACATAAAGAAACAATAATTACTTTGAAACATGACTTACCTTTTGCTTATATGACACAAAAAGTCAACCTCTAAGAGCATCGGTACCAAGGTCTTCGAAAAGTTCTTCTAAAAACCATCTTCAAGCGTCTTTGTTTTCCGCCTCAACAATTGAAAATGCAATTTGGAACATATCATAATTGGAATCCCACCCAACTATAGCTAGTAACTGTGTGCCAAATCATCCCTTTAATATCTAGGTCACCCGAAATGACCTCCTTTTCTTTAGCCAAGGCTTTGTAGAGTTGGCTCCTATCCACATTTACCTTCAGTTCTCGAGATAAGATGTTCTACAGGGACTTCATGGGGTGAACTCCAACACAAACCCCTCTTATAACACAAACATTAGAAAAAATATTAATCTATGATTTACATTAATTCATTTATTTATTAGAAAAAATATTGAAATAATACCAAAAGAGTATACTGGTGAAATCAATGTCTACCAAATATGAAACCCTATCATAACTACTCTAATCTCTTCCGATTGCACAGCCACCTCCTCCCTTGTCGTCAAACGAACCGATTCCGGCCAGCTTCTATCCATGTCGTCGGCGGCGGCCACTCACCTCTTGCATCTGTAGCTGGCCAATACGGCGCGCTTTCGTACGTGTTCTCATCGTGGCCGGCAAGCGGCCATTGATTCCATCAAAGACGTCGATGTGGTCGTGGACCAAATCATTGTCGTCATTGCCCACCTCTCCAGTTCGCCGTAAATTGCTGTCGCCGACCAGAGAATCGACGCGCTCCGCTTCCATTATCCAACAAAATCGCTGCCGATTCAACTATCGGAGATCCTCCATCTCCGTCGACCGTGCTTCGCCAAGGTCAGTTTTGCTCTCACTAGATCAGTCACCCAAGGTCGCCGCCAACCTCCAAAACACAGTTATATCATATAACCACATGATAAGCATCTACGAGTATATTTATCTGGGCTTTTAAATAATTATCAGGTCTTGATTCATTTTCCATTATAATTTACACACCTCTCTACACCGTTCCCAACCCACATTTAACAAAATATGAGAAGCCAAGTTGGTTAGGAATGGAGTTGAGTACATAGTCTCTGTTCAAAAGTACTCTTATTGTTGGATTACAGATGCCAAAATCATGACTCTTGGTCCAGAGTCTACAGAGAGTGGGGAGTTGTTTAAATTCGATTTGTTAAATGTTGGTTTGAAACAGTGTAGAGATTTCATCATGTGGTTTTGAAATAGTGTAGTTCACCATTATGTCTGTCGTTTATGACTTTGATCTCATTATGTAGTTGTAGAACTTGTAGACTCCCATTTAAATTGTGGGTTTGTAGTGATTGTGTTTTTTTGTTAATTTTCAATTTGTTTCACTTGATGTGTATTTATAGTTTGGCTATTTTTAATATTGATTTGAATTTTGTTTTGTTCGCGTGTAGTGGACTTGGGAGCTTCTCTAGCATCCAAACCCTCAATAGGGATGATATGATTACTTCGGTTCATAAAATAGTTTTTGTTTTGGACTCATGAAACAAAAGTCTCAATTAATGAAATTATAAAACAAATTCATGGAACGATGAAACATACTTTGAACTCATGAAACAATGAAACGTACTATGAATTCATGAAACAATGAAACATACTATGAACTCATGAAACGATGAAACATACTATGAACTCATGAAACATACCAAGTGATGCACATGAAACCGATGTAGATGAATCAATGAAATCGATTTCCTGATAATTGATGAAACCGATCCCATGAAACTTGATTTTATAAGGAATTGATGAAATCAATTTCATGAAACCGATCGGTAAGTAAATAATAACTATAAACAAGGGAATCTTAAATAATTAAATGATTTTCAAATAAGAAAATTATAAGTTTGTATAAAAATACTAATTTACCTCTCTGTTGGTGTTAATTGACTAAAATAAATATACAATTATTTCATAATTACGTTAGTATGTTATTGATGAGTCAACGTGAATCTCATCCGTTGATTACAAGATCTGACGATTGTGAGATGTTCTAACGTTTGTATGGTAAGCACAAGTTTGTACTCGATTTCACCCCGGACTTCATATCCAGGTCAAGGCAATCTCTAACATTGTTTAAATAACTACAAAATAATTTGTTAAGTTAAATATCAGGTCACATTTGAATAAATAAATATTGTGATGTAAATAAAAAAATGTAAATTTTTGTCTCCAACTTGCACACATCAACACCAGAACTTGCATTGTGGTACAATGCATCTTATTCCAATCATTTCTAGGCAGTTCATCATGAATAACTAATAAAAATACTTTTTGAACAACATAGTTCTTGAACACGAGTCTGAACACATTTGCATCTCTAAATTTCGATTATAGGTCAAGCTCTGGCTTTTTCATGTTTGAGTCCATGTCCCAAATTATCATGTCGGGTGTCGATTATCTACTAGCAGTCCAATCTGTTGTAGAACTGTAGGGACCATCCATCCCCTCTTCATGAGTGACTCCTTCGTTGTCGTTGGGACAACTACTACCTTCACCTCTTTCATTCCCTTGTCCATCCACCTTCTATTTACCTTTGTCTGAAAATGTATGCTTCTCTATCACGTAATCCTTCTTTTCCCATTCTCTGGGAATGGGTCTTCATGTTTCTCTCTAACTACTCCATCTGCAGCCTCTTCATTTTTGTCATTGCTAGACACTGGTTGTCTTTTTTTCATTATCCTTTCACCATCCTCATCGAAATCAATAAGTTTCACCCAATCTGGATACTGAATTTTCTTCTTCCCTTTCCTTTGCTTTGATTATCATATCTCTCTACCTCCTCCACAAAGTCTTCATCTCCCTCTTCTTCATTAGCTACAAAATTCAAAATCACTCTCTTATTTTTCAGGAACAAACTCGAAATCGCTTGTTCTTTCCCCATCTAAAGCGTCATCATTAACAACTGGTTTTCCATGAAAAATTTCATCATCCACAATGGTCTTACGTCTAATTCATATCATTTTGTTCATTTGCTTTCGAATAGTTACTTCATCACTTTCAGCTTTTATTCCTACCATCAATTTCCCACATCAAAATTAATTTGTACCAACCATTCATGGGCTACTAAACATAGGTCCTTCCAGTATAGGGTACTTATGGGTTTATATCCTAATTCAACCATTATACCCAAGAATGTCATGAACCCAATTACATCTTCATTAATACTAAATTCTTCTATAGTACCATCCTCATACTCCTGATTACTATTCACAAATTCCCCCTATGATATACGTCAACAATCCTAAACCTCGTTTTAGGAGGTATACATACATAATTCGGACCTCCCTCGTTCTACGGAAATATGAAATGCATAATTATAGGCATGCAATTTACAACAAAAACTTGGATCAAAGGTTGAAACTTTTGAAACCCTAAAATCGTTTTACCCAACTCAGCAAATACCAAATTTAGGGTTCTACAATTACAACACCCAAACGGAGAACACTACATTTTTTGAAAACTTAGGTTTTGCAAAACCCTACTAACCTCATCCATTTTCGACTACCGGAGCTTCTCCATTTCTTATTCGTGCAAATGTAATCGACGGTGACCACCACTGCTACGGTCGGAATTTATGTATCTGCTCAAATCAAATCTCCTTATTTTTAACCCCATTTGTCCTGAATTTTAATTATTTTAATGTATTTTATCTCTCTTTTACCTCACAAGTGCGTCAGGTTAATTTCAGGAGAAAAAATGCCAAAACATAGCTAAAACACAAAAATTGGAAAAAGGGAGAAGCTGATCGGGTCAACCTGCCGGATCCAACCCAATAGGTTGGTGCTAACCCGGCAACCCGTGGTCAAGAAGCAAAAATGAGAGAAAAAGCTCACCCGGTGACCCTCTTAAACCTCACCCGGGTCACCTCCACAACTAGTTCCAACTACCACGACCTAATTTGCAGAAGACATGTCTCTTTCATTTAGAGTCTAAACGGAGTGAAAGTTTCACCATATTGAAGAGGACTCAACAAGCTACAAGATTTATGCAGGAACTTTCTTCATCCGAGATCTAGAAATGCATGTTTTCAGTGAACGAAGTGGTTGCCTGAATTCTCGTTCCTAACACCGTTGACCGATCTTGCGCAAGGCATAACTTTTGTGTCTAAAGTCCGACTGAGCTAAAACTCATGCCAGATTAAAGAAGACTTGAAGGGCTATAAAATTCAAGAAGACCACCTTTTCATCCAAGCAACCCACCGGCCTGAAACCGGCAGGTGAAGCTGGAAATTTAGCGTAAATCTGACAACCCAAGCCTTGAGCACCCGACAGGCTGGTCAATACAGCTCCTAAAATCGAGTATTCTTCAAATTTTGAATATTTTTCACCTATCCTATAAATACCAACCTTATAGCTTCGAAATTATCATCCTCCAACAGTCATATTCACTTGTTAAGAGCTAGAAAGAAGAGGAGGAAGAGGAGAGATAAAGAGGAGGATAGAAGAGAAGACCGACGAGCTTCCATCCACATATAATCTGAGGTTTTTCCTTCTCTAGTTCTTGCTCTAGTTTGAAGTTTGGGAACAAATTAATGTTTTAGGTTTATTATTGTGTGGGGATTATTGGGGTTAGTGGAGCTAGGTTTTTGTATGAAATTGATGGGATCGAAAATTGATATTAGATTGATGAATGAAATTGAGTTATTGATGTGAGATTGTTGGGTATTGGGTTTATGGTTGTATGTTGAATTGATGTTAACTTGATGATTGGATTTGTGCATGAGATTGAGATTAATATATTCATTTAGATTGTGTATTGAGGATTGAGATTTAATTGTTCAATATATTTTGTGAGATTATTGGACTTGAATATCGAGGCTTGGAATTATTTGGTGAATTCAATATTGGATTTGAGATGAAAATTGAGATTATTATTTGTTGGATCCGTTGATGATTGACTGCCATGGAATTAATTGTTCATATATTTTTGATGGTTGAAAGCATGAAAATGGGATTAAGTAGCTAAATTGCATGTTCGGGAAAAGGATGAACGATGATTATAAATTAATGAATTAATATATTGGGTATATAATTAACAGGTTAGTGAAATAGATTAAGGCCCTGAACGTGAACTTAATGCTAGCTCTCCCGGGTAAACTTGAATTTAGATTAAATCTAGGAAGAGAGGCGATAGCAATCAACCTAGATGGACCGTAGCATTTATGGACCAGACTTATATGGTATTGAGATCATGGGCACGGTTTACGTATATAGGGTACCAACCCGAAAGGTGGAGATTCCTACATGGCCTTTAAGATGAATTAAATTAGGATAATATTAGTTAATGGTCTAACTAATGTTAATTCGGTCAATTCGACCCTTGCTTGCCTCGGTACAACTCCAGTAAGTATTGGGGTAGGTCTGGAACGCTCAATACTAGATCCCTTCTTAAAATCTTCCACGTAGTTAATAATCGAATGTGATAATGTATTAATTAATTCAGTCCCCCTAACTTCGTCATTTCCCGAGCATTTTCGCATTCTTGACGCATTTGTAAAGTACATTTTGGTTTTTTAAATTTTCATTATTGTGTTTGCGCGGTTTGGTTTGGTTTGGTTTATTTCATAATTATATTTTAAAACCACCCTTTTTTATATTTGCTCACACCCGATAGTGTCAAACATAGTAGGCTGTTGCCCGCTAGCTACTACCTCCTTATGGGATCGATAATTTGGGGACATAATCTTACTTCCCTTTTTTGCAATTGACCGGTACATCGCCGTAACGCGAGAGGTGAAAACCCTTGTGCGAGGTTTTTATCACATCAGCCACCAATGACCGACGATGACTTTCTCCGATCGAGTCAACGATGATGACAATGATCAGTCTTCTCCTCTCCCAACTAGCTTTGTTCTATGTAACGAGAGTTCAGGCCACACGTGTTATGCCAAGAGATTTCAGAACACCAAAATGTCTAAAAAGATGTGGGGGGGGGGGGATATTATTCTTACCACCTCCCACTTAACAACTAACTAACAACGTTGTCTAACTTGAGACAAAGTGAATCATCAGCGACTTTAAATCAACTTTTGTAACTTAAGTGTATGTAAGTGATAATGGCAACAACTTAATTGTTTTTTTTTTTTTTTTTTTCGGCGAAAATATTAAAACCCCTT
>JAYMTP010004592.1:0-14683 GCA_036897365.1 Geranium brycei
TCATTCTCCCTACATTTACAATAGTAGAAGCTATTAATGTTTATTGGATAGAGTTTAGAATACCCGACTCACTCATGATGTTTCATGTATGATAAAAAATCTGATACTGATTGCGTCAAGGTTGGATCGTTACACACTCGAACATAGCAAGCACATATTGGTCAATATTTTGTTGATATGGCCATACTCGAAGATAGCGTACATGAAGCACAATTCGTCGGCCAGACAACTCCTAACATAAGTTGGATATTCACTCGACGCACCACATGCGTCGAGAAAAGATGTTTCACCACTAGTTGCAGGAGAATACCCCCAACTCACTCATCAAGAGAATTGGCTCCAAAGTAATACCAGGCTACACTTTACAAGAGAGTCTAGAAAATCATGATACTGATACCAATCGTCAATAAAAATAGAGACTTACTAAAAAGAAGCACAAGATAAAGAAAACTCATATGACGTGAGACCTTAGACTCATGTGTAAACATTATCATTATACATACTAACGTATTGCATTAGCGTTTCTTCTTACTCTTGTTATTGACGTAGATAGGCAGACGTCCAGAGACTATAATCCTCCCGCTGGAGCTCCTCCGATACTTAAAGCCGACCGAATTCAACAACCACCACGAGTACCACACATGGCAAAAACGACAACTAAAGATCCTAGAAGTCGGTCTCCTCCTCCACCCTTCCATCCCCCTAGAAAAGAACAACACCTTCACAGCCTGTTTCCGCCAGATCCTCCGCTCCAGCGAAACCAAGCACATCGACCTGAGCAAAAGCTCCGACACCATGCGCAACCTATGCAACGCCGTGGTGTCGCTGGCGTGGCGGAGCAACAACAGTGCCCCCGCCGACGTGTGCCACTGGGCTGACGGCTACCCCCTCAACATTCACCTCTACTCCGCCCTCCTCTCCTCCATCTTCGACTCCCGCGACCAAACCCTCGTGCTCGACGAGGTCGACGAGCTTTTCGAGCTCATGAAGAAGACTTGGTTGACCCTCGGCATCACCCGACACGTCCACAACGTGTGCTTCATGTGGACCCTTTTCCACCAATACGTCTCCACCTCTCAACTTGAACCCGACTTTTTGTGCGCTTCTCTTTCCATGCTCACAGACGTCGCGAACGACGCCAAGAGGACAGACCGGGAGGCCGCGTATGTGAAGATCCTCTCCGCGGTCTTGTCTTCCATGCAAGCCTGGTCGGAGAAGAAGCTCCTCCGCTACCATGATTATTTCCAGAGAGGCACGATCGGGATTATCGAAAATCTTCTACCTTTGGCCTTGTCCGCCTCTAAGATCTTGGGAGATGGCGTCTCCATCTCTAACCAATTGGCCTCCGCGCAGGACCACGAGAGATGCGACACTACGGTGGTGGACATCTCTAGTGACCGGGTCGATTACTACATCCGCTCTTCTATTAAGAATGCATTCGACAAGGTTATTCCACATATCACGTCTAATGTCATTTCTGATTAGAAAAATATCCAAAAAAAAAGTGAGGTTAAGTACTTTATTAGAACCCAACTCACCTAAAATCTCAAGTTTATAAGTGAAGGTTAAAATTTGAAATGGTTTTGGTTTTGGAAGTCACATATTTTTATTATTTGAGACTCTGACTTGCATGTGGCTCGTGTGAGGAACAGAATTTCACAAAGGTTGTAGACTGAGAGTCAGACCAATCTCTTAAACTATATTGAAAATCTGATTCACCTAAACATTTCTAACTTGATGGGGAAGACCGTGACTTACAAATGAGGAACATCCCATAAGAAAGCTCATATACACATTAGAGTTTACTTTTTACCCAAAAGACTTGTCTTTTTGGTCTTGTTTAATATGTATATAAATCATCATTTTACCTCCTACTCTTTTAATGTGAGATTTTGGAAAAAGTATGGAATTCCAACAATCTCCTAATTCACATTGAGTTCTCATCATATTGGGTCGGATCCCTTTAAGCCCAAACCGGGTTTACCGGTTTGACCCAATCCCTAACAGACCTACTCCATCTTATCTAGGTCCACCTCTATGAGAGGTGAGATTATGGTTCCAAACGTTATAAGCACTAGGAAAATTGCTTGACCCACTTACCAAGAGAGAGTACATATGAACCTAACATCTGATGCCAATTTTTGGGAAGAATCCATACCTTACTAAGAAGGAGCATACCACAAGGAAGTCCATTACACATATTAAATTTCACTCTTGACTCAAAAGACAAGCTTATTTATACTATTCTAATGTGGGACTTTAGCTCAAGTGTTGGAATTCCAATATTCTCCCCTTCCACATTGGATCGAGTCCCCCTAAGCCCAAGCTGATCTTACTGATTCAACGTAATTCCTCACGGGCCCACTTCATCCTATCGAGGCCCATCTCCATGAGAGGAGCCACTCATGGTTCCAGGTGTTTCCGGCATGTCTATCAAGAGAGAGTCCATCATAACCTCTGATATCAATTATTGGAGAAAATAAGGCCTTACCAAGAAGGAACATCCATAATTTCACCTCAATTATTGGACTTTGACTCAAGTGTTGAATTCAAACGTCACTCATAGATGAAAACAATATATTTAGTATTTAAACTACATTTTTATCAATGTGAGAATCTAACCCTAGAGTTGGTTTACTTTTGAATATAGATTCTTGATTCTGGAAACATAACTGCAACCATATCAGAAATGAAGCAAGATCCGAGTGAGGATCTAATGCAATTGGCGAAGGAGACGGAGGAATTAGCTATGAAGGAGAGAGAGTGGTTCACACCCATACTAAAGAAATGGCATCCGGTGGCGGCGGGCGTGGCGGCCTCTACGCTACATAGTTGTTATGGGATTGTGTTGAAGCAGTATTTGGGGACGGTGGACACACTCACTACCGAGATGGTGGCCGTGCTGCAGAGGGCGGGGAAGCTGGAGAAGAATATGGTCCATATGGTGGTGGAAGACACTGTTGACTGTGATGACGGAGGCAAGGGAATCGTTAGAGAAATGGTTCCTTTTGAGGTTGACTCCGTCATCATGGACATGTTGAAGCAAGGGATGGAAGAGAGGTTGAAGAGAGGGAGAGAGTATATCAATAGAGCTAAAGAAATAGAGGTTAGTGATTCATCTCATATGAAATAGTGTTCGTCTTAATTTTAAACTGATTGGTGGATGATTGACTTTGTGAGGTAGACATGGAATCCCAAGTCAAAAAACGAGCCTTATGGGCAATCGGCTGTAGAGATTGTGAAACAGGCTAAGGAAATGGTACAAGACTTTTTTGAAATCCCTATTGGGATCACGGATGATTTGGTGAAAGAACTTGGGCAGGGATTGGAACTTTTGTTTCAAGACTTCACCACCTTTGTCTCATCTTGCGGTGAGAATAAACAATGGTATTAGTGTTTCAACTTTGTTGATTTGAACTTGGGTTAGTGAGCATTATTGGTCAATATGTAGATACTTAGTCCTACACATTCACATGTCCGATAAACATATTACCAAACAAAAAGAATACATTGTTATCCAACTATAAAACTATATTTTACACAATGTGGTTTAATCATGTCAGATTTACATACATTATAAGGTCGAGGGTTAAAGAGTTTATCATATTAGAAATCAGAATCAAGACTTGATTGAATAGTGTGTCAGGTTAAGAGTGAATATATATATATATAATGTTTTATTATGTGCTTCTCTAAAATAAGGTCACAAGTATACCAAGAAAACTCATGATATATACCATATAACTTATTATTTAGCTAAAAGACTATCTATCTATCACGTTTTGAGTCCAATGTATATAATTTAATAATCTCCCGCGACGAGACATTAAACTCACGTAGAGGCCTGACAGATCAAATTCATATAAAGCGGTATTCAAAACTTACTACATATATTGTTATAATGAAGAAGACCGAGAGTCAAACAGACAATCATAATAAACACCGACAACGTATCGACTATGTCCACATGTAGAGGAGATGGATCTTATTTGAGAGAGTAACGGTACACAATCACAAAGTACTCATTTAAGTTATAATACTACACTCGAACCCTAATACCGAAAAGGAAACGAAAAACCTAATATGCCAGGAAGTCCAAGTTTAGGACCATACACCAGACCATCAAATCCCGAACATAGGTCGAGAGTCTTTCTGATCGCACCACAATCCCCAAACCATTGGATACTTTGCCCTTAGATCTCGACTCACAGACCAGTATATCTGATTCCAGTATACTCATATTCGATTTTAGACATATCCAATACATATTTAATCAGTCTTACTCTTTCCGTGTGCACAACAGGTTCAAAACAGAGTTACATACCCACGCTCCCGCCTCTAACAAGATGCAACCGAGACTCCAAGCTGTTGAAGCTATGGAAGAAGGCCGCACCGTGCAGCTCCTCCATCAACCAAGAACGCCACCACCACAACCAACACGACAACAGCACTCCCACCGAAGCTCAACAAACCCGATCCCGAACGAGCCGCGGCACGCAGCGCCTCTACATCCGCCTCAACACCCTCCACTACATCCAAACCGAGCTCCACTCCCTCGACAAGACCCTCTCCGTCTCCCCAAGAACCTCCCAACCCGGCCCCGGCCGCTCCACCAGCCGGCGGCACCACGCCGCCGCGTCACACTTCGAGAGCTGCAACGCCACAATAAACTCCGCGTGCCTGGCCGTCTCCGATATCGCCGCCCACCGCCTCATCTTCCTCGACTCCGCCCCCGTCCTCTACGAAACCCTCTACGCCGGAGGCACAAACTCGAGGTTGTTGAAACCGTCTCTAAACACCCTCAAACAGAACCTAACCCTCTTAACCGCGATGGTCACCGACCGAGCCCGGTCCGCGGCCATGAGGGAGGTCATGAAGGCCTGCTTCGACTCCTTCCTCATGGCCCTCCTCGCGGGAGGGCCGTCGAGATCGTTCCAACAGTCCGACCACGACGCGATCGACGAGGACTTCCAGGGCTTGAAGAGGGTGTTCTGTTCCTGCGGGGAAGGATTGATGTCCGAGGACTTTGTGGACAGAGAGGCCGAGGCGGCGGAGGGAGTGATTTCCTTGATGGGACAGTCCACGGAGCAGCTGACGGAGGATTTGTTGGCGGTGATAGAGGCCGGGCCGTCGGGGAAGAAGCTACCGACGCCCCCGACGACGGGGAAGTGGAGCAGGACGGACCCGAACACGATCTTGAGGGTGTTGTGCTATAGGGACGAGAACGAGGCCAACTTGTTCTTGAAGAGGACGTTTCACTTGGCCAAGAGGAGATGAAAGGAGAAGAGAAATTAATTAACAAGAGAATTAAGGTGACTTGTTCTGTATTTAGGTTAATTGTACTAAATCTTTTTGTGTTAATTGTACTCATTTTAATTAGCATATTTTTTTTTATGAACTATAGCTGCAGGTGTAAACATTGTGACTAATAAATAGACTATTTAAAATATTGGTGATATGGCTCTTAATTTATTTGGAGTCCATAATGTTTTGATGTGTAAAACTTTAATGCTTGAGTTACCGTCTGCGAGTGTTGTGTGTATTTCTGGGGACAAATAAAGTGGCCCATTTCTTGGTAATTAAGATAAGCTCTGTTTGAACTAGGAGGTTGGGGAGGGCCCATTTTTTGGCCTTTGGTTAAAACATTACATAATTACAAATTTTTCGTTGCATGCGTGTATCAAATCATTTTTTTTATATGGATGACGTAAGGTGTAGAAGAGAAGAGAAGAGAAGACAGTATATACATTACATATTTGTGATCATTTAAAACAAACCACACTTATTAATGTTTCAAACCAACCACTCAAACCCTTAATATATATACATAACCATTATATAGTCACTACTTCACAATATATAATTTTTCTGTATTGAGTTCTTGTACTTTATATATGCATTTATATAAAGACCAATTTCATTCCACTGACCTTGTCACCACCTTCTCTTCTTGTTTAGCTCCCTTCAACTCTTTCGTGAGCACTTCAATGGAGTCCGAAACCTCGGCCTTGTACACATAGTACTTGCACACGACCAAGAAGAAACCGAAGTTCAACACGTTTAGTACCGCAAAGAATGCGTAGTAGTAGTCGAGGTGCGAGTCGTTTAGGTTATTCAGAATCCATCCCTTGTGGCCATGCTTTTGGGTTATGTGAGCGACGGTCGAGAGAAGAAAGCTACTTATGAAGTTGCCGACTCCTAGAGTCGTCATGGCGTAGGATGTCCCGAGGCTCTTCATGCTCTCCGGAGCTTGATCGTAGAAGAACTCGATCTTGGCCACTTCTAGAAACGCGTCGGCGGTTCCCATGAGCACGAATTGAGGGAGCAAGACGAATATGGTCAACGGAACTTCACCTCCGCTCTCAACCAAGCCATAGTCTTTTGCTACTTTGAGTCTATAACTGTTCAAGTAGGTTCATGTTTCACAAGAAACATATAATGGGTAAATCTACATATATAAATAAATGAGTGATAAAATTTACATCCAAAAAGGGTTACAAAATAAAACTAAGATCCCGCTTCAATATTAATTAATAAGGTTAATCTCTTTACTATGAGGAATTCGTCCAGACATGTTTTCTTAATTATTTAAAATTTAGATTGATAGCAGGGCTGGTCAAATTTTGTTTCGTATATGTAGGCCTACTCGTGCTTAATTCAACCCCGGCCCTGAAGTTTTCTCCAAACTTTTAGACGCGGCGTTCGACTTTATATAGCCAATTATATGAAATTTACAATCTCACGTGTACAAGTATGAGAGTGACTGAGGTAAAATTCAAATTGAGAAAATTGAAAATATAGAGTTAAATATAAGGTTAAATATAAATGATAGTGTCACATCCAACTAACAAGTTAACATTTTAGTTAGCTTAGGGGTCCGGTCAATTTATTTTAGGCTAATCAAATAAAATTACACAATATGAAAGTTGTCGCAAGGTAAGTAACTCCAACAGTTGATGCCCACACTCAACTACCCAAGTTAACTTCCATTGAATTAACTAAATTAGTCATGACGAGCATTGTCCCTTATGAAATTCGAAGATTTGACCTCATATTGATCAAGATGAGAATTGTTTCATGTAGAATTCAGTGTTCGAATTTTAGTATAGTAGATGATTGACATAATTGGTCAAGACGAGTATTGTCTCATAAAAAATTCAGTGTTTAAATTTTAGTATAGGCCACCCAATTCAGTGTTCAAATTTTGGTATAGTATGACATAACTGGTCAAGACGAGGATTGTCTCATAAAAATTCAGTGTGTTTTGAATTTTAGTGCAGGTCACCCGTTTGAAAGCACGAGCTAGATTTGCTTAGGCGAGAATTGTCTTATATGAGATCTAGCGTGAGATAGGAGTTAGGTGTTGAACTTTTATAGTGCTACCAATATATGTGCAACCAATTAATTGTGTGAAATCTACCATACCTTTCAGTGCCGGAAGCAATGGCCATGATGAGGATGTGAATGATGAATCCGATTCCCATTCTTTGGAGCAATGTGATGCCTCTAGGGTTTTTTGTCCACCTCCGTACGACGGTGACGAAGAAACGGTCGTACAAGACGACACAAATAAGCATAGACAAGGTGACGAATCCGATGAGACTTGCCGGAGGGATGTGGAAGCCGCCTATGGTTCTTTGAAGGGTAGTGCCTTGCTTCACAAAAAGTGTGTTTATTTGAGCAAGCATGGTGCTTGGCACAAATGAGGCAACCCATATTGGTATCATCCTTAACATTTGTTTGGTCTCTTCTACTTCTGTAACCGAGCACAACATCCATGGATTGTTAGGGCCTGTTTCCACACAAGCTTTATTCAAGAACCTGCAAGAGGAGAAGTATTTTTCAAGCAATATCGTGAATTGTAAGACACAATTCCCGACCGACCTTTGGTCGGTATTTCTTTTCCCGACCAATATGGTTGGTTGGGAAAACCCTGATTTTTAAAATATATATTCTGGACAGTAAACCGGTCCAAACTGTATTTGAAAAATCAAGAATCGTGAATAATGATTCTATTTTGGTTATAATTTTAAGAGTATCAGTCAATTGTGGTCCAAATTTGATTCTTAATACAAATCACGTATAAACAAAAGAACTGAAATGAAGGTTATTTAAAACATAGTGTTCGGATTTCAACCATTTTCAAATTTGAAGTTTTGGTTGAGTTGTGTAATTTTCGGTTTCAAATGCATGTTTTATAAATATAGTTTATAATTTAGTATTACATGAAATAAAATTGCATTAGTCCGAAGATAACATATATAGGCATAATTTGACCATCAGTTAGGTTCAAAATAAAGACCAAAAACCAACTAATTCGATCTGGTTAAAATTATATATATATATAATAGGTGATTATAACCAATATGTCAAATACTTTTTTTCTCCGAGTATGATTTCCCAAATTAGAAAATCATAGAGTGGCTCGGTTCGGTTCAAAACTGTAAAAAAAAACCCTAAATATGACTTGATAGGCTAATCATTTAATTTGCTCTTATAAGTTAATACAAAATAAAAGATAAAGTACCTTAGAGAAGGTGTGGAATCAATCCTGAATTTCCCTTTATTGGTGTAGTAGTGATCCAAGTCAAGCTCATAGAGTTGTTTAGGGTCACTAGGGACAGTGACACTCCACTTCCTAGAGGCAGCCACAATGACCCTAGCCATCCTTGTGAAGGGACTCCCCGCAGGTACCCTATGCCTATAGAAGGGCGTGCCTCTCAAGAAAAACAATATAGAGACCAACAGCCCTAATGTGGGGAGGCCATAGCCCAAGGACCAGCCCACATTGTCCTGAACGTACACAAGCGCTGTGTTGGCAAAGAGTGTCCCAAAGAAGATGCTGAACATCCACCAGTTGAAGAAGGAGAGCTTTTGGTGCTTCTCTTTGGGCTCAAACTCATCGAACTGGTCAGCTCCAATGGTGGATATGTTGGGCTTGGTTCCACCTGTTCCTATAGAGAGAGTGTATAGTGCACCAAAGAACACTGCAAGCTGAAGTGTTGAGGCCTTCTCGCAGTCCTCTATGGACGTTCCGGCAGGGCACTGCGGCGGCTTTAGGCCGGGGAGGGACACTGATAGGGTTAGCAAACTCATTCCCTGCAATCAAGTTTGTGCCATGTACCACATAAGGTCAACAATATTGTAGTTTTTCTTTTATCCGGAATAAATTAAATGACAATATGAGTGAAGATTTAAACCAACAATCTCGTACACTTTACTAGGGTTGTTTACGATTCAATTTTGAGTCGATTTGGTTCGGTTTTGAACCGAACTAATCAATTTAGTTTTAAGAAAAAAAAAACAAATTAAACCGATAGAATTCATAAATTTTTGTTGGTTTCGTTTACTATGAAACGAATTTCATGAAATTCTCACGTTTTAGACCAATTTTGAGTGTTATTATATGGCTTATATTTTATTGACCAAATATTTTTAGGTCTAATTGATAGTGATTGATGACTTAAAATGAGCCACTTGTCCAATTTAATCAGTTTTTGGTTTAATTTTGTATCAGTTCTCGTTTTATAATTAACCGTAAACGAACCGATGGAGTTTCAGTTCGGTTTTAAATCGAACCAATTATTCTTTTCAGTTCAATTATTTTTTAGATTGATTCAAATCCGTTTGGTCGATTATGTTATTTTTAGACATTCCTACACTTCACCCACGTCTTTTAGTAAACTATTATATATATGTTTTTATTGAAAGGACAATGTCTCTCATTTTATAATGTATTTAATCATTTTGAATCTGTTATGTTGGGTTTTGGCAGGGTTTCTGGTTTGAGTAGGGGTGTTTATTTTGGACTCGAACCCATATTTAAACTAAGAATTATGAATAGCGATTTCACTTTGGTTCTATTTTTTCGGAGAACCATTAAACTGTGGTTCAGACGTTGGTCTCTTAAATCAGAACCACGGTGGATTGAAGAAAAACTAAACTGATTAAGATCTATTTTTAATATTTTCAAACTATAAGTTTTAAGGTGTATAATTTTTGAGTTCAGTACTATGCTTATATAAATATAGTTTATAATTTGTATTACACTGGATTGTGTGAATTAAAATTGGTTGATTAGTTTGAAAATAACCTTTATAGGCCTAATTCAGTCCATAAATTATTTGAGTCCAAAATGAAGGTCTAAATCCAAGCAAATCGGTATGGTTATAACTGAAGACTCTCCTACGACCATGATCTATTATAATCGATCCATTAATTGTCTTTGATTTAAGATATAGTCTCCCAAAATTTAGAACCGTGTATGTGCCGGTTTTGTACGATTCTAAAATCTATAACGACTATAACTGTAAGCATATTTTCACTTTAATTTTTTTACTCAAGAGTAATATTAAAACCACTAAATATTCTATAAAGTAGCATCTTATTATATGATTATGAAAATTTTCAAAGTGCATAAATGTTTCTCACCTCTACATGTACATGTAGAGGATTCAGATTTTTACTTTAATTTTTCTTGTGATTGCTGCAACATATATACAATCTTTTGAATTTGAGCTAATATTATAGACATGTACTGTTGAAGTGACCTCCATATTATTTTAAGACCTATATAGGATCAGACACAAGGCTCGGTCCAAAATTGTCACATATTTTATTTCAATTTCCAATTATAAAAAGTCAAATGAAGAGTGAGAACGACCTCTTCCGGCAATATTGCATATCCAATTATGAAGTTATCCTTCCAACGTTGTTGCATTATAAAACACATTCATATATGTTGACAACTTCAATAGTTCAACCACTTTCTTTTTTTATCTTCTCTCCTAAATGGATTTACATGTTATGTTACTAGGGTGATCCAATTTCCTAACCAACAAGAAAAAAATGAACTAAATATAGAGTATTTGAAAAATATAAACTAGGCATATAAATATTATACATGCGTTGAAATAATTTATATATACGTACAGAAAGATAGATTATGGAGGCGATGACAAAGGTCCAATAGCGGCCAAGGTAAGCGTCGGCGATGTAGGCACCGAGTATGGGAGTGATCCAAATGGTGCCTACCCAATTGGTGACATTATTTGCTGACTTGACCGTGCCTTCATGGAGTTTATGGGACATGTAAACCACCAAATTTGATGATATCCCATAATATGCCATGCGCTCAAATACTTCATAAGCTGCGAGACCCCATAACATGATCAAATCCAAAATCAATTACCCAAATAATGTTTTTTATTACAAACTTGAAAATAAATAAATATATAATGAGTTTTATGAATTAAAGAGGAAATGGTGTAATTTTCAAAAAAAGAATTACATTAGTACGAATCAACCTGTCCTTTTAATTCATAAAACTCTTTCATTTTTAATGGGGTTCGAATTCACAAGGCGTAAGACAGGAATACTTTTTAATAGTTAGAAGTATAAAAAAAGAAATTTTTATTTGTATGTATATTCAAACAATTGTTGGTCATATTGTCTTTTATTGAGAAATTGAAGATTGATAGCTCAAAATCATCAGTATAATTTCCAAGTTGTACTATTTTTTCTCCCGTTATGATTGGCTAGCCAGCCCTTTTATTTCATTGTATTTTTGATAATACTAAAAAACTAGCATATTATACTTAGTTATTAAGTTGGCCTTTTGATTATCATTTTCTTGATGCGAGTTTTGCTGACACCTACTCTCACTGATGACAAATTAAGAATTAACGCTTTTAAACTTTATATACAAATTGTGGGTCTTTGGTCGAAAACAAAATGACATAAATGGGTGTAATAAAATCTATCTGACACCATATATATATATATATATATTAAAGATTGACTTAACTAAAAGTTGGATTAAAGATTGAAGTTAGTTTTCGATGCATTTAAAAGTTAAAAGTAACAAATTTGTTACTAAGATGACCTCTTCATATATTTTTGAAGTGAGATTTGGTGACACAAAGTGTTAAAAGAAGGCACACATGTGAGTGTTGGTCCTATATATCAAAGTTTGAGATTAGTAAACTTACCTACAACAAAGGAGCAAGCCCTCCACCCTCCTCTCTTGGACCTGAGGACCTGGTTCCCTTTAAGATCCACAGTACCATCTTGTGTATACTCTTCCACAACTCCTCCTTCCTTAGCCATAGCCTAATAAAAGATCCAAAGAAAGAGAGAGATAGATCTCTTACACACTATCCAAACTACACACCCATCTTCCCAAAACTCCCTTTTATATACACACCATTTTCTAATAAGTTATTACAACATAATTACCAAAATGCCATCACATTGCGCCTCTCTTATTTGTTTATGAATTATGATTGCTTTAGCTTCTAGTTTTGACGTGATTTTCCTGTGGAAATGGACGAAAAAGGTCATCCACTGTAAGGTTGTGTTTGGCTGTATTTTTCAGGCTTCGACCACTTGTCAGTAAAAGACAATAATGATTCCAAGTTATACGGCGCAATTGACCGTCTACCAAACGGGTCCTTGTCATTACCAAATCAAGAATAAACTAAGTTAAAATCATTTACTAGGTGGACTTGACTTTGTCAATAATAGTAGTGCATGTGTGATTTGTTTCAATGGTTGTTCCATTTCTCCCACCAAAATATGAATACTATGCAATATAAAAGTTTTATTTTCCTTTCCTTAATTTGAAGTGCCAGCTAGCTCAAACCAAACTACTACACTGAGCTGAGCTCATGACGACAATTATTTATTTTTGAGCTAGGATGTTTATTATGAACGGAGAATCATCTTTAAATTGAGAATTGTTTGATTATAGTTGCATTGTTATATTTTTTAGGTTGTGATTCGTGCACGATTCTCATAAACTAATTAAAATCAATGATTAGCTGGGAATTGAATAGTCGACACCCATCGGCCTTGGTAATATTCTGTGATTTTATTCCCTTCTAGGAGACCCTAGTTCTCCCTTTCTGAAACGTCTGGATCATTTCTTAAAGTGCCGAATTCACGGCTAGTAAGCAAGTATTAAACCTTCTAGACTATATATATGATGTTATTGTAATGATAAACATGTGAAATAACTGAATATATAATATTTTTCTTATGATGATTTTGGATAATTAATTATTTTACATGCGCTCTTGATTTACATGCGATTTAACATGGAAATATACTACTAACACATCAGGTATTGATCGAATTTCATTTAATTCTTATATGCCTTCTTGTCTTATATTATCATTTGGTTTTCTTCAAAATTTGTTAGACTTACGTTTTTTTGTTTATAGAGTTTCTTTTTTCCATCTTGAGATTTGACTCTTTTTTTTTAATATAATATATTTTTGCCGATCAAAGAAAAATTTGGCGTAGCAATCATATAATTGATGTCCGCGGTCCTAACATGAGAATGCTTGTAGTATAATCATGACGGAGACCGGAGGCCCGCAACTACGATACTATGAACTATGATTACATAGGGGCGAAACACGTTCCAAAAGCAACTATATATACAAGAAGACACATTAATAATAGCATATGAAAAGTACATGTAGCCGCTTCTCGATCTACATCATGTAGTATATTTATGTAAAATGTTGGATCGATCACAATCAAGTGAGAAACGATCACTTACACGAGAAATTACGAACTTACACGACAAATTATGAACTCGTGTATGCATTGATCAGCAAATACACGTGGATTTATTTCAGATTCCCAATAGCATTTTGGGTAATTACAATATATTTTCAATTTAAAACCCTTTTTTGCAACAAGTCGAGGGCAACGTGGTAAATCGGAGGTGCATTGATGTAGATCCCAATTTTGATTCGATTCCGCAAATCTTGTCAAATTAATTATATAATACCTATGACTTTTTTTGCTTGGTTGTCCCATTAATTGCATCATTCCTTTCAAATCCGTTTGAAGAATTATTCTAAAACCTAACGGCTTATGTTTCATTCACGTGTCTCTATTTTCATGATCACTAGCACATCTTTATTTTTATTTTATTTTTTGCTCAGCGAAGAAATGATGATAAATTAAATGAGCTTGCCAAAGTTCCCAAGAAGGAAACAAAGGCAAGGAGAGCGATACAATAAGATACAATGATAGAGCTGAAAATTGAAATTACATGTGAGAGAGAAATATAATAAAAGTTAGATGGATAGAGATAGGGGCTTGGGTCAGATGACTCCATTTACAGATGAGGAAATCTTCCGGATGATAGCTTCGGAACTTGGAAAGGTGTTGTTGTGTATGAAGTCGTTTCTGGCAAGCCACAAGAACTATAGAATAATGCTAGAGTGAATTCCACTTTGTACTAGAAGCTTGATCAACGTTGAGATGGGGCCATAAGTAGAGAAGATCCTTGATTGATTTTGAAAAGGCACACTGATAATCTTTTGAGGATAAAATTGACCCCAAACATCTCTGGTCCAAAAGCAGTGAAGCAGAACATGACGAGAAGCCTCAAAAGCTTTTAGGCGAAACTGACAAAGGCTTTGAGCCAATGAGATCGATATTCTCCTGATAAGAAGTCCTGGGTCGGGAGGGCATCATGGGCTACAATTCAGCAAAAACTAGGTTGCCAAATGATTTTTGACCAACATCTTTATATATTTATTGGATTGTTTTTGGTTTCCATTCATTTTTGAAGTAAAAAGACCAAATTGTTTTTGGTTTGGTTTCAAATTTTCAAAACCATGCCCTTGGTCTCTCTCTTCTTTGTCTCTGCAACACCGAGCAA
>JAYMTP010004593.1:0-14682 GCA_036897365.1 Geranium brycei
GTTTTGATCGGTTCCGGTCGGTTTTCCGGTTTCCGGGTTTATATGGACACCCCTATGGTGGAGAGCGATGAAAATGTTAATTGAATGAAGATAATAAGACGACAAAAGAATGAGTAGAGAATTAAAAAATGAGGAGAATAAAGACAAAAAGTAGAGAGGTAGAACATGGAAAAGGGTTGGTGGCTCCTTCCATATACAAAATAAAAAGCAGATTGCTTTGAAAATACCTATAGTCGATCTCAAAGTTTTCATGAACCACCTGCAGTAAACTAAATTAAACGATATGATACGAAACTAAACTTGAACGGTTCTTGACAAATTAAGAATTTTGATATGGTCCCATAGTTTTGTAAATTCGAAATTGATCTGTCTAAGTAGAATAATCATGGATCAATCTGGCAAATTTCAGATTTGAATTTATAAACGAGGGTTGATTGGATTGTACATCCGCGGTCCCCACACAATTTTATTTTTATATGTTTACTATATAAAGGATAGTTTAAAATTAATGTTCTATGTAGTAAATGCTTTATATTATTTTATTACCTAAGTATGTGTTATATATGACAATTACTTTTTACTTTTTAATTTAATTTAGTCCTTAATATATATGTTGTTTGTTCTAATTTAGTTATTGTATTTGCAATATGACACGATAATTTTTTTTATTGGCAAATTGTATCAAGATTTGGGGTCGACTATGTTATGATGAAGCAAGACAATACCAAACTTGTAATTCTTAAGAGTTTTTAAGATTATTGTATCAATAACGGGCTCAAGACATACCCTTATGTAGAAGGGGGCCCAATATTGTCAATTGACTCCCACCGGGAGAGAGAGGCCCAAGTGAAGTTGGGAGAGAAGTCCAACAGAAGTTGGAAACAAAGGCGAGATACCGCAGCGTGACTCGAACCCAAAATTTGACCCAAAATTTAAGTGTTTAATCAATTGGTCAATCAAGCGTTGGTATGACATGATAAATTATTTATGGTATTATTGGATACGCCACTGATCAAATATAGAGGCGGCAGCTGCTCTCTCTATTTATGGTATTATTATGATTGGTGTTAATGAGTTTAATTTAATTTAATTAGAAGTAAACTCTATATACAGCAATAATTAGGGTTGGTGGGATTATCCAGCTAATGTCCGTACTTGATATCAAAACCCTAAAACCTAACTAATAACACACATACAAAAATGCATGAGTGTTACACATATATTTCTAAATGTTGCTGTGCCGTTCAAGCTATTGCTGCTGCTGCAGTGTGCTAATGATCAGTAATTATAATATACTAATAATAATAAATTGTTATTAATTCAGAAGTTAGAAAATATTTGAATGAATTAAATATAATATAATACGGCCGTGATATATATACAAAGAAATGCAGTAACCTATATATGTAATAAAGAGTATTTAGTGATTTTGATGTGAATGGTTAATAATATATATGATAATAAAATAAAGGAGTTGGGAAAGATGGAAATGAAGAGAGTGATATGGTGGGCTGTCGAATCAAACAAGTTGGTTTTATATGTATTTGTAGTTTTGTATTGGAGAGGTTAAAGAAAACAAGGGAAAATATGGATGAAACCGCTATGACCAAACCGCCGACTGTCGGGGATCGACCTGCCCACTTATTATTGCCCTCTGCGTGCTTCTCGTGTTCTGTGTCTTTCTCTTATCATTCAAGACACAGACACAGACACACACATCACTACTTAATCTCTCATTATTATCGTTAATCATTTCTCCTAATCTTCAACCATTACTCTACAAACTCCCATTTCTATCTTATTATTACCTCTGCCTTTTACTTCACTTTCACCGGATCCACTTCCTTCATCAAATTAACAAAATTAATTCATTTTTAAAATATCAACCCGCCGCAACTTGTGGGAGTCCACAATAGAAACAGTACGTACAATAGCATTAATTGGCCCCCAGTTTTAGCTTTCCTGGTTTCAAAGTCGCCTTTTGTGCTTGCATGGTTTTGGTTTCTAGACAAAACTGCATGCCTCTGTTCTGCTCTTCTCTGGGGAATGCAGTAGTAATAATTAAATTTAATTAATTAAGTAAACCTCTAATGCCTTGGTAGATTCTGCCACGCGGAGGATGATCAGAACCAGCTATTAAAATTGTTTTGGTTTTAAATTCACGTGCTCTCATTTTACGTAACATTTTTGTTCCACTTTTTATTAAATTTCTCACCCTCCATCCAATCATAGTGCACTGATTCACCAAAATAGACACACCAATCACCGTACAATTTGTGCGATTTTATATACTTTATTTTCTCCACCGGATGAGAAAAGTGAATATACTCCGGATCGGGTGGTTTTGTACCCCCTCCTTGGTTAAAAATAATAATGATAATTTCAAATAGGTACACTTTTAAGAATCCAAAACTTTATATAAGTTATTTAAAGTTTACTTAAACTTGAGAAGTCACCGTAATTATCATATAAGTCACTTAAAATTTATTTTAATTTGTGAGTCCTCTCTTGAGTCATCATAGAATGACCAGCCAACGATTTATTCCTGAAAACCAAACAAATTCATCAAAACCCACGAAATTAAACTTGAAAAATTGGGTCTCTTAGACCAAATAACCCTAAATTTGATCCCATTTTCTCAAAAACCCAGAAAACACATCAAAAAAAATCGAACTCACGGTTCGCTCAACGCAGAGAAAAAGATTTACAGTGTACATTAACCAATTGGGGTTGTGCATATGTGATGGGTTCGTCAGGTCTAATAATTGAATAAAAATGTATTTTCGGCATTATTTCCAAATATTTGAACATGTGAGCAACACATGATCGAAAATACCTAAAATCAGTAAAAGAGTTACTAGCGGAGAGAATTGAAAGTTTTGATGTGACCTCTCAAGTTAAAATAAACTTAAGGTGACGTATGTGATAATTGCATTCTCTTAGGTGACCTCCCAATTTATTATTCAAGTGAGGATAAAATAGTCTTTCACATTTACTAAATAATTATACATCTGAAACTTATATAGCAAGGGTATTTTGAAATTTTTACAAACAACATCAGCTAAATCTAACAGAATTTAACGTACTGAGAAAAAAATTGAAAGTTGAGTAACTGATCATGAAGTTAGGTTTGGACGGGTATACTGATAATAAATTCAAAACAGAATTTATATTATAATTGACGTGCAAAGAAAATAAAAATATACAAATATCTTCTTAATTAATTATAATATTTACAAATCAAGTGATGATATCATTGAAATCACTTTCAATTTGTTGTAAGTAATAAACATTCACTGATCAATCAATATTTGTTATAACTTGTAAGTGATAAACATTTACGGATCAATCAATATTCTTGTCATGCACAACAAAAATGGAAAGAGGATTTGAAAAAAAAAAGATTGAAGCGATCGATCCCCACGAGTGTACATGCATGTATAGAATCTTTCTCTTCCATTATTACTTGGCTGTTCTATTATTTGTTTGCTCTGTTTGTACAATAATAGTACGCACTAGCCAAGCTATATATATAGGCTCCTCGTTTATTTCCTTGCTAAACGTAAACACTTAATTTGTCAATGGACAAACAATTAATAGGGTAGTAGCATGCATGTGCATAGACAAGGCTATACGATTAAGACACGAAGCCTCACAAACTTAAACCTGAAGCTATTGGTACAATTTTATCTTCATGCTTTGTCCCTTTGCACCATTAATAGGTATGCATGAATTTTCTCCATGTAATACAAAGACTGATTAAATTTAATGCAAGATCAAAACAAAATAATACAAAACAACACCAACCACCAATATCTTCATACCATTAACCTCGAACAACCCTGAGAGGGGTAGTTGAAGTAGCATATATATCCACAATTATTTGTAAGGATAATTACAAATTGTAATGATGTGTTCTTTTAATTACTTTCTTAAAGAGAGACCACGAATTATATTTATTGCAAAAATTTAGCAACTAATGAAAAATGGGTTCATTTTGTGGTTACCGTGAGACTTTCATTTATTTAAACCGATTTGCTTCACATGAAAAATGAGTTTGATGAGATTTGTAAGTTTAAATGAGTTGATCTTTTAGGAACTTCAAAACAAATGTCAAATATAATTTTTTATTACACTTAGAAACAAATTCTCTATTATATTTTTATATGTGATTTTTAATTTGAAGGATATTTTTTTCCATTCATTTCTTTTGTAAAATCCCTTATTTTTATTATCATATATGGATTTGATCAAGATCATATATATGGGGATGATCACAAAAAATGACCATGCAATATTATACTTTTTCAAGGAGTGTTCATGTGCTATTTTTATTTCAAAACCCTTCTTTCTGAATTTGTTTTTTTGTATCATTAATAAACTGTTATAAAAAATTGAACAAAATACTTATTTACAAAAATTGTTTACACGTAAAAATAAAGTAAAATTGTAACAAAAAGATTATATTTTTATTCAAGAATTATATATAAAAATTACTATTTTTTATTTTGTGCGATTATGTCATTTTAAAAATGAGGTTGCATGACAATGTATATGACTCAATTTTATCAGTTTTGACGGTACTTAACAAGCTAGAAAAAAGTGAATAATTTATGATTTTTTAATAATAAACGTAAGACTCGGAACACTACTCACAAAAGTGAAATAAACCAATATTATCCTTTCCCATACACAGTGTACCAATAAATTTTCTACTGAAACACTGTAACTTCCTTTTAGAGGATAGATATTGGATACAAATTATACAAGACAAAATGACCTTTAATTATTAGGACTGTATTATCAGAGAGATAATTCATTATATATCAATGAGAATTGAATTCAGTTCACATGTGATATCTTGTATCAATGACACTCTCAGTATATACGTAGATTTGAGTTCACATGTGGTCAATTGTATCATTAATGTTATTTTCGTGGCAAAAACTGGTCCACCTCGTAGCATATCCCAAACCTATACATAGTGCAACAGTAAAAGAAGTGACCCTTCTCATTGGAAGCATCTCCATTGTATTTTTAAGTTTAATTCCTTGAAAGGGAATCCAAATTTAAGCTTTCATAGTGTCAATATTCACTATAATAATAAAAAGGAAAAACCGCAAAATTATGTCTTATAATATGTTATTTTTGTAAAAAGGTGTTGTGGTTCCACTTACGAAATATGTTGTTGCGGAACCTCGTGACATCCCCAGGGTGTGGAGATGGACGGTTGTGGTTGAGACGACTAGTTGAGTTTATGGTTCTACCCACTCGTTAGCCTATAGTTCTAACGAGTGGGCGGGGTAAGAAACATTTTTTTTCTTTCAACACTTTATCATCAATAAAATTTTATTTTCTTTCAAATACAAATCCTAATCTCCAACAATCAGCAAGAGCAATATACATTCCATACGCCATAGAGGCGAAGCCTTAAAGCACAAGACGCCATAAAACCGAAGCCCGAGCGCAAGACGCCAAAGAGCCGAGTCGTAGAGCCAAAGGCGAGGAGCGCATGACGTCATAGAGCTGACTCCAAAGAGTGTACCCGAGATATCTATGTTTGTGAAAGAATAAGAAAAAATTCAAAATTATTTTACTTATTCATTTTAAATTTTTAATGCAAGAGTATTTTCGCCATTTCCCAAAAAGATACCAGAAATTTTAGAAAAGTTAACTGAAAAGAATAAAATGAAACATATTCAAACTTAAAAAACTTCACAAGTTGATTTTGAAGTTAAAGAGAGTCAATTGAAACTCGACTGTGATTAAAAGTTGTGAAATTTTTTTATTATTTTATAATATAACAAATTGGAATGATTAGAAACCAAATTGTACAGGTATGTATGTATGTTTTTCATTATTATAGAAAGGGTTAAAAAAACATTGATGCAAAATCTAGAGACAGTGGGACCTACCACACCCCACCACCTTATGAGAATATGGCTACTAATTGCAAACTTTTAGATTTAAAATGAGAAATGTCCCGAATATTCTTTTATAATTGTTTTATTCCATTTTAGTGCATATTTTTTTTGTTCAATTTTTCATGTTATTCCAATTTGACATCTAGAATTTCTAATTTACCCTATTTTAGTATTTTATTTTAAAAGAATTATTCTATTAAAACAGAGAATAATAATATTTTCCGATTACCCTTTTAATGATAGAATTGGACCACAACCCAATGAAATCAATATATAGAAAGACTCATGGTACAAACTCCACGGTTATGGGTAGGGATTGGTTTAGAGATGTAAGTGATCAGAGTCAAAGCTTTGACAGATCAATTAACTAAACAATTATTTTCATGCTTATTGTTTTGTTTGATTGCAAGAATTTGGTAAATAAAGACAAAATCACCAGAAATTTATAGAACAAAAATGGAGATTCCAATTTCATCTTACCCTATAGTATTGTAGCTAGGTACACTATTTTATTATAACATTTTAAAAGTACAGTAATTTAATTATTAGAATTTGATTCACCTCAAAACTATAACTCGAGATTAGGCTTAAAATGCTTGTTTTCATCGGTGAATAAGTTTATACTGTTCCACACAAAACAACAAAAATGATAATACATATATCATATACAACACTTGGTTATTTTATTTCCATTTCTTGTTGTTGAATATTATTGTTATTGCCCTATAAATATTCTTCATCTTTGTGGGCAACTTCAAGAAATCATCATCCAAATCAAGAAATGGAGCTGAATCATCATGACCATGCTTTCTTGGAGGAGTTGCTAGGGTTTCAGAGGGACCAACCCATCCTCAGTCCTGATCCATGGAGTGATCTTGATTATTTTCTTGATGATAACTCACTTTCTCACCTCCCAAACACCACTTCTTCCTCTGAAGGCTTCTCTGTCCCTCCACCATACCAAGACATATTCAATCCTCACAACCCCTTCACATTCACTAGTAGTGATCAAGATCATGAGGTTCCCTACTCATTTGGTGATGGACATCACTACGTGTCAGCACCACAGAGCGTGGATGTCTATACGGCGCCGTTTGGGGTCCAAGATCAGGAGCCTGGTTTTTTCTTTTCCGGGGAGGATTCTATTGTCAATGAGTTTGATACACTGTTTCGAGCTTCTTCAGCTTGCAAAGTGGAGCCAACCCATGAGGCTGCTTTTCCGAGAGGAAGCCAAGAACCTTATGAGTTCCACATAGGTGCAGAACCAAAGTCGTCGGGTCGAGCCAAGAACAAATCGGAGGGTCACATCTCCAAGAACCTCATGGCGGAGAGGAGGAGGAGGAAGAGACTCAATGACAGGCTCTCCATGCTCAGATCCATTGTTCCCAAGATCAGCAAGGTAAATATACAAACAGAAGAATTTTAAATCTGATCCTCGCTCCAAGTCCTTCCTTAGGCTGTTCTACTTGTATTTCATCTAAGTAATTCCTTGTATTGTTTCTAGAGTGCCCTTTTCCTAGTTTGTGAATTGACTCTCTTTTCTTTAATTTGATAGTTTTAATTGCTGATAAAAAAAATTCCGACTAACCCTTTTGTCTTTCCTGTCTTGAGAATTGACTCGTTTTTCTTTAGTTTGATAGTTTTAATTGCCGATAAAGAAATTATGACGACCCTTTTGTGTTTTTTGGTAATTAGTACATATATATATGTTATGTGATGATTAATTATATGTCCAAATTAATTAAACAGATGGACCGAACATCAATTCTCGGAGACACCATAGATTACATGAAGGAGCTACGAGAGAGAATCAACAATCTGCAGCAAGGAAATGAGCTTGGTAATAATAATCCAAACATGTTGATGAGCTCTAATTGTAATGGTGGAAGACCGATTGGGGTCGCTCTTAGGAACTCGCCAAAGGTACATTTTAAGTTCAAAACATTCTTGTCAAAGTTTTGGATCTTGTCTTCACTATTGAACCAAATGTATGGATTTTTTCTGATATAGATGTTAATGATCCGGCTTGTCTCTTGAATATGAAAAAGATATGTTAAAGTTTCACATTTAAAACATCTATTTATTAGTTAAAATTTTTAAGCATATCGATTTTGGTCACATATATATATATGATTAATATTAGAACATTGTCATAATATTGGTTTGTATTTACTCATGATTAATGGGTATATATGCAGTTTGATGTGGAGAGAAGCAATGGCGATACCCGGATCGAGATAAGCTGCACAGGGAAGCCGGATTTGTTGATATCGACAGTGTCGACGCTGGAAGCATTAGGCCTTGAGATTGACCATTGTGTGATTAGCTGTTTCAATGACTTTTCTATGCAAGCTTGTTGCTCACAGGTACATAGTCACTCTTGGCCTTTACCTTTTGTCTTTGTTGAGCATGTGAACTGATTTGTTAAAATTGGTGTATCTTTTGTTGTCATGTTAATATATAGGAAGCGGAGCAGAGAGGGGTCGGTGAAATTGCGAGTTCTGAAGACATAAAACAAGCATTATTTAGGAATGCTGGTTATGGAGGAAAGTGTTTGTAGAATTATTGGAGGATGATATATAATTTGTTTTTGGAGCGATACTTGTATTTTTCTGAATTAATTACAAGCAAAAAATTCATGTTACGAGGAGAAGAAAAAAAGAAACATGAATAGTTTATATACGTATAAACGTTAAAAGAGATATATTTAAATGTGTGAATTTTGATGAATTTATTGAAATTATGAATTTTTTGTTTATAAATTTTAAATTTTAAGTAAGATTAATGTTAATCTTTATTTTTACCAGAAATTACGCTATATCTTGTGAATTACCATGTGTATTAAGTAGTTTCATGGTGTTCATTATGCGTGTTATATGTAAATTAGATGAATCATTACTTTAAAAGTAATTTTCAATTCCATGTATCTGAGTAAGGTAGGTAAGTTTTGAGCTCTTCGACTTTCAATTGTATGTAAAAGAAAAGTAGTATAAAAATGATAAACAAGTATAATAATTCAACAAATAAAGAGAGAATTCTTATTAATTCTCTGTTATATATGTTTAACACTATATCTTGTGAAATATAAATTTAAAAAACGTCAATATTGTTTTTCTGATAAATTTTTTATGCAAATTTACATCTTTTATACATATATAACAAAGTAGTTAAATCGAGGTTAGTGTAAAAAGTAGAAGAATAAAAAAAAATTGTTATAAACAATAGATATCGCTCACATTCGACTAGAACAATAAATTCTACTTCACATTATTGAATTACAGAAACATGCATGATCCTAATGTTTATCAAATTGTAGGTAAGTCTATACCTATTTACTACAAATAACCCTAACTTTGATCAAGTGAAAACGTTTCAACCCAAGATGAAGAAATTGAACCGCACAAGTTGATTATGTCGATGTTAAAATAAGCTGAAATATGGAACACAAATAATTGTTTGTTGAGTGATTTATATTATTCATGCATTGTCAAATTTCTTTTTGTATAAATTGGAATTAATTGTTTGAACATCGCATGCGATGTAAAAATGAAGGTAATGCATAACATTGTGCATCTCAAAGTAAAGGAAGAATTTGTTTAGTTGAGTTACCTGAAATAATACATTATATGTATAAAAAAACATGTTTATAAGGACAATTATCATATGCAGGGCCGAACCGACAGTAAAGCGGCCCAAGCGAGTGCTTTAGGCACACCAGAAAAGATACTTCTTATATGACTTATAATCATTTGAGGAAGGCTTAATTTTTATTCAAAAGAGACCTAATTTTATGCCTAATTTTATTAATGATTATGATCCAAATTGAGAAATGCTCATTTGAGAAAGGCCTAATCATCAATATGCAAAATGGGAAATAATGACTCCTAACTATGATTATTGATTAATGAGAAAAAAAATTATGCCCATCAACCCTAGGCACCTCACGAATCCTTTCCGCACCGAATCCTCTTCTCCCAGTTTCAATAGACGATTCCTCTTTCACGTCGATCCTCTTCTCCCACTTCATCTTTCAACTCTTCTTCTTTCTATTCATTCCCTTTCATTACCGTTCATTGATTCTCTTAACATTTGAACATTAATCAACAAATGAGACTCATTGATATTTTCACTCAGCAATTGATTCATTTTACCGTTGTTACATTTACGATCTACAAAATGAAGGTGTCGGATTAGAGAGCTCACTCATATTCTTGGCATACTTTGATTTAAATCATTCACCTGTTATGATTTAGAGCTTTTTGGGTGAATTCGCAAATTGAAAATTTACCTGAGATTTGTTTGGTTCCGGGACGAGCAATTGTTTGTGTGGTTCGAGCCTTAAGTTGGTTGTGTTTTCTGGGAAGAGGATCCACTGTTGAAGTTTGAAGATATTTTTTTACTTTTATTTTTACATTTTTATTCTATCTTCTTCATTAATTGGAATTTGGAACAAATAAAACTGGTTGTGTTGGAAAATGTTTATGTTTTGTTTGAATTTGTTCATAATTTGATAAGTATTTTTACACTGAATATGTGCTACGGGATGAACTAAATGGTTGATTTGTTATTCATAAACTAAAGGGCTTTGTTGTTTTGTCATATATATTCTCTTCTAATATTTTTTGGCAAATGGATAATGGTATATGATAAATTCAATGATATACAAATCTGGTTTGATTTGTTATTGATGAACTGAAGGATTTTCTTACTATTTTGTCCTATATATTCGTTGTTAATACTTTTTTTGGTAAATGAATAATGATATATGATAAATTCATTGAATTGATGATATGAAATTATGAGAGTTATACCATAATATGTTATATTGTTTTTTGTTGATTTTTTGGATTAATCAGTTGATTTTGTTCTATTTTTAATATGTTCCATAATAAGTGCATAGAGAGATTTAGAGGTTGGGCTAAATAAAAACATAATAATTGATAAGCATATTCACACCACACGAATTTGGCAATGGAACAGCGAGCTTCTTGTTGCTTGCAACTATGGTATTACACAGGGGCTGCGAACATAAGGGTACGCAGCCCTTGTTTAATACAACAACTGCGGACATGGTGAGGACGCGGTGGATTGATTCAGTAGCTGCGGACACTCTCAAGACCGCAGCTGGTGAGGAAGGTGGAGCCGCAGGCAATGGTGTACGCAGCTAGACCATGTGACCGTTGCCAACCATCGGAAAGTTGACCGTTTTCGACCGTTGTGAAGTAGCCGTTACCGGTAAATTTCAGTTATAAAAATTAGAGGCAGTATATTGTGATCTTCTGCTGGCACCAAAGTATAGTCTATGACTTTGCTTCTTTAAACCCTCACTTTATCTCATCCTTCCCTCACCGGCAGAGCAAGATCAAGAAGAAAAGGAGCCTCCCAGGTAAAAAAATATCAAAAACCCATCTATACATAATAAATGGACCGAACATATTTTGTAAAAAAAATTATGGTTTCGAACATATTTTAATTTATGTTTTATGTGAATCGATCTCATTGTAGATAAGGCTGTAAACGATCCGAGCTTTTAACAAGCCGCTCGAGCTCGGCTCGTTAATTATTCGGTTCGAGATCGTTATAATCGAGCTCGAGCCGAATCCGAGCTTAATGTTAGGCTCGTTTAGTAAACGAGCCGAACTCGAATACTAATGTGTAATAGTCGTTAGGCTCGCGAGGCGGCTCGTGTACGATTAATTAATATATTACTTAAAATTTCATAATAGTTGTTTCCCAATTAATTGAGTCATTCAATTAAATTAGATTAAACACGATTAGGGTTAAAGTTGAAACACGATTAGGGTTGCTAAATCAATTGCAATCAATTGCCACATGTCAATCTATTAATTATTAGTTGGTCGCTGCTATAAGAATCAGTAATATTTCTTTTCTTTTTAATGTTCATGTAATTATGTTAGTTTAATATACATAAGTTATAATTGGTGGCCATATCTATCTTATTCTATATCCACGCATACATGTATATAAACAGTAAAAGAAATGTAATTACTTAATATTTGTTACTACAGTTTAAAATATCTTGGATAAAGTTTGTGATTTTAAAAAAAATCATATTTGTACGAAACTTTAAACGAGTCGAGCTTGAGCCGAGCTCTAGTTCGGTTATTTTTTATCAAGCCGAGCCCGAGCTCTAAGTTAAAAAATTAATCGAGCCCGAAGTTAAACGAGCGAGCCAAGCTGAACCTTGACAATTTTAAGTTCGGTTCGGCTCGTTTATAGCCCTAATTATAGACATACATGACTAGAAATGGATCGAACATATTTTGTAGAAAAAAATTATGGTTTTGAACATAATTTAATTTATGTTTTTTGTGAATCGATTTCGTTGTAGACATACACAAGAAATGGATCGAATAAGGTGGATGAGAGCGCCGAGAAGATCAGAAGCGTTTATAAATGGGCTAACTAGCTTCATGACATTTGGGTGGAAAAATGTTGGAGAATATGGTTCGGATTGCTTCAAGTGCCCGTGCGTAAAATGTTGCAATATGCGTATCCAAAACATGAAAATCATTTGCAATCATATACTGCAGAAAGGGTTCTTGCCAGATTATACGGTGTGGACCGAACACGGAGAAGTAAGAGACGTCGGGGAGAGTAGCAACATGGAGCGGTATGCCGAGTCCAGTACATAGTATTTTCCACCTCCGAGTCCTGACATAGAACCTGTGCAGTACTTTGTAGATGATGTAGACCCATCCCGAGATGTACGTGTTGAAAGAAATGACGCGTATAATATGGTGGACGAGGTTAATGCGGAGGTGGCTAGAGCAACTGCTGCGAGATACCAGCGGTTGGTGGCAGAGCTACAGACCCCACTGTACGAATGCAGTGTTGACACATCGTTGGCAGCCTTATTACGGATTTTGTCCTAATGAAGCACAAGACGGGCATGACGGACACGACATTTGACGATGTCGCTGAGGAGTTTTCCAGCACATTATCGCAACCGAACGGTTACATGACGAACTACGCCGCAGCTAAACACAAGTTGAAGGAGATCGAGATGCCGCACGTGAAGTACGATGCATGTTACTACAGTTATATATTGTACTACGGGAATGATGCGCAGCTGGAGGAGTGTCGGCATTGCAAAGAACCTCGCTATGAATATCGAGGGAATTCAAAGGTGGCGAAGAAGAACATGTGGTACTTCTCATTGACAGATCGGTTGAAGCGATTATTTTTGGCACCCGAAATGACTGAGTGGATGAGATGGCATGGGGAGCAAGAGAGGACCGACGATGATACACTACAACATCCCTCGGACGGCAAAGAATGGAGTAACTTTGATCAGACATACCCGGAGTTCTTGAGTGAAATCTGGAATGTGCGTCTCGTCGTTGCCACTGACGGTTTTAGTCCATATGGTCTGACCGCGTCGCCTTACAATGTTTGGCCTGTTGTCGTGATACCGCTTAATTTCCCCCCATCGATGGCCATGAAGAAGGAATAGAACCTGCTAACAATGTTGATATCTGGTCCGAAGTCCTCGGTAAATGTTTGAACAATTTTATGCGTCCACTAATCAATGAGTTGAATAAGTTATGACATGAATGAGTTGTGGTTTTGGATGGGTTCAAGCAGGAAGCTTTTCGAATGCGCGCTGTTTTAATGTGGATTATTAGCGACTATCAAGGATTGGGGATGTTGGGAGAAATTCAGACGAAAGGTTACAAGGCATGTATGGTTTGCATGGACGACATTGATTCCACCCTTATTCGTGGGAGAACGGCGTACCAGGGTGCTCGGAGGTTCTTACATGATCGTTATGTATTTCATGACATAGGGCATGCGTTCAATGGAACTGAGAAGAGAAGAGAGGCGCCTCGGGTTTATTCTAGAAGTGAAGTCTTTGATAAGATATGCGAACATGAGTACCCACTTTTGAGTTTGCATCCAAAGTTCAAACGAAGGCCCAGTCTCAGTTTTTGTTGGACCCACAAAAGTATATTTTGGGAGCCGGATTATAGGAAGACCCATCAAATCCGGCATGCGCTTGATGTGATGCATATAGAGAAGAATGTGTGCGACAACGTTATGGGCACCCTTTTAGGTTTGGGTGGAAAGACTAAGGATGACGTGAACGAGCGAATTTCCCTTCATGATCGTGCTGGAAGACCAATTCTCCCACAAGCTCCTTATGTTGTGAAGCCTGAACTACGTGAAACAGTAATGAAAGCTATCCAGTCAGTCCGGTATCCTAGTGGTTACGCAAGAAGTTTGAAGAGCAAGATAAATCCAGAAGACAAGAAGTTTTACGGGCTGAAAAGTCACGACTGTCACGTGTTGCTCTAACAAATATTTCTGATTGTCATTCGGAAATACGTTGATAATCCAACAACAGACGTATTAGTAAACCTGGAGACTTTCTTCCAAATGTTATGCGCGAGAGAGTTAAAGAAGTCCGAGGTCGAGAAGATGAAGGAAGACATAGTCACGATTCAGGTCCAATTGGAAGCGGTTTTCCCTCCCTCATTCTTTACAATAATGGCCCATCTGCATATACATCTTCTGGATCAAGTTTTGTGCACCGGGCCAGTTCACCTCACATGGATGTTTCCGATTGAATGGTAAGAATATTATTCATTTGACGTGTTGTAAACATGCATATACTACATTTATGGCTTACTTAATTTCTTTATAATGCAGCCAGCTAGGTTAGTACAAGAGGACTGCCCAGAACAAGCGATATGTAGAAGGGAGCATTGCGTAACAATACCTGATGCACGAGTCT